>PYAF01003698.1:1207-49030 GCA_007407185.1 Glycine tomentella
CAAGCATCCCAGAGTATTTATAGAATTTCCTTCCTTCAACTATCTTGCTAAAAGGCCTATGGCAATTTGGTCATTTGTAAAAATGTTTAGGGACATTCTTGTCATTTTCAAAAATGTTCAAGGGTATTTATGTCATTTTTCTAAGAATGCATATTTATAAGAAAATGCACATAGATAGTGAGATATGAGGGTGTTACAGCAAGCTGATAGAGCAATTCAGAGACATGCACCTGACAGTCACAGAAGGTACACATAGTCTTGAGATGAGCAGGACCAAGGTAGATAATGAGCTGATCAGGAGAATCCGTGAAGCTCAACAGCAAGATAAAACTGTGAAGGCCCTGATTAGCCAACAGGACGTCTCCTGGGAAGATCACGACTTGGTGAGATACCAAGGTAGTATTGTGGTGCCTGAGGGCGATTTGAGAGAGGTCGTCCTATCTGAAGCACATAAAGGCCAGTTCAGCATTCATCCAGGAGCCACCAAGATGTATCATGATTTGAAGAAGAGCTTCTGGTGGCCAGGGATGAAAAGAGATATAGCTGAACATGTGACAAAGTGTTTGGTGTGTGAGAAGGTAAAGATTGAGCATCAGAGACCATCTGGTTTGCTTCAGCCTTTAGAAATCCCAGAATGGAAATGGGACAACATTTCCATGGATTTCTTAGTGGGCTTACCGAGGACTCAGAGTGGATATGACTCCATCTGGGTGATAGTGGACAGGCTGACCAAGTCTGCTCATTTCTTGCCTGTGAGATCTGACTACACCACAGAGAAGTTAGCCCAGTTATATGTCAGGGAGATTGTGAGATTACATAGAGTCCCTGACAGTATAATTAGTGACAGAGATCCGAAGTTCACCTCAAGGTTTTGGGGTGCTCTTCAGGATGCTTTCGGGACCCAGCTGAGACTCAGCACTGCCTACCATCCTCAGACTGATGGTCAGACAGAGAGGACCATCCAGACTCTGGAGGATATGTTGAGAGCATGCGCCTTGGAGCAAGGTACTAGCTGGGACAGATATCTACCTCTGGTGGAGTTCTCTTATAATAACAACTTTCATGCCAGTTTAGGCATGGCACCTTATGAGGCTTTGTATGGCTGGCGGTGCAGAACTCCAGTGTGTTGGACAGAGGTAGGAGAAAGACAGCTCCTTGGACCTGAGATGGTTCAAGAGACTTCTGAGCAGATCAGGATGACCAGAGACAAGCTGATGAAAGCTCAGAGTCGACAGAGGAGCTATTATGATCAGAAGCACAGACCCTTGCAGTTTAAAGAGGGTGATCATGTGTTTCTGAGGCTATCTCCAGTAACGGGTGTAGGACGAGCTTTAGGGGTGAGGAAGCTGAGTCCTAGGTTCATTGGTCCTTATCAGATCCTTGAAAGGATAGGACCAGTGGCATATAGGCTAGCTTTGCCTCCCCAGTTGTCAGGTTTACATGATGTATTCCACGCGTCTCAGTTGAGAAAATATGTGGCTGATCCTTCACACGTGGTAGAACCTGACACAGTTCAGATTAAAGAGAATCTGACGAGTCCTACACGACCGTTGAGGATTCTGGACAGAATGGAGAAGCAGATCCGCAGCAAGATGATTCCCATCGTCAAGGTACAATGGGAAGGTCGAACACCTGAGGAAGCAACTTGGGAACGAGAGCAGGAGCTGCTACAGTTGTATCCCGAGTTGGCTAACAGGTATGTTTCTGAATTTTGCGGACAAAATTCCTAAAAAGGAGGGATGAATATAATAACCCTAGGGCTTGACGTGTATGGCGCAGGCAATTGCACGGAAAACCTTGGTTTCTGCAGTATTGCTGCAGAAAAACCAGTGCAGAAGTGTGGCACGGATGGCGCCAGGCTGGCGCGATCAGCGCCATGTCCACTGGAAGTTGGCGCCATTAGCATCAGGTCGGCGCGAGTAGCGCCATAGTCTCTGGAGCTTGACGCGATTGGCGCCAAGGTGACGCGAGTGGCGCCACAAGCTCTGGAGTTTGGCGTGATCAGCACTGGAGTGGCGCGGTTGGCGCCAAGGTCTCTGGAGTTCCACGCGATTGGCGCGGGAGTGGCGCGAGTCGCGCCACATGCACCGCCCTGGTGGCGCGAGTGGCGCCGGGGCTGGCGCGGGTCGCGCCAGACCTCGGGCAAGCCCAGTATAAAGGGCAGATCGTGTTTTGAAGGAGAAGAAACTTCTTCTTCTTCCTCCCAAAGCCCTGTATCTCCATTAAAGTTGTTCCAAGCTTCCTAGGACCATATATGCCAGCCTAGACACCTTCCTGTGACCTAGAAACCTGTTTTAACCAATCAGAAAGCGAAAATCCTTCCTCACTTCCTTTGATTTGAGAAAAATCCATTCCCTCAGAGAACCTCAGAAACTTGAGTGTTGGCAAGAACCCAAGGCACATAACGGATTACCAAGCTTGGGAAAGCTGTTCTCCAGCCTTTTGGGTCGCCACTGAGGTAAGAAACTTAAGTTTCTCCGATTGATTTTGAGTTTGGGAATTTTCTGGATTTTGTGATCTATGTTGATCTGGGGCTATAATTAGTCCAGGATTCTATAGAGAATCTTGTTTAGAACTTTCTAGTGATGAAGGATTAGCTTTCAGTTTTTGAATTGGTGAATTTTGAATATTGGCTCTGTGAATGCATGTGTGACTGTGGTAGGGTCACTTGTTGTTGGTTTTCTGACATTCTAGAGCCTAGATTATTGATTGTGTTGAGCCTGAAAGGCTACTTGAACGGTGCTTTGAGTGGAACTCAGACCGTTCCAGTGATATTATAGATGATAAAGTTGAGTTGAGCTTGTGGATAGGCTATGCATTGAGCCTGTAATGACTCAGATGCTTGGTTTTCAGCCTTGAGAGACCTTGTGTGGTCTGTGAGAAGCCCAATGTGGGCTGAGAATGGTTAAAACCCTAGGATAGGAGAATTCTGTATATGATATGTTCTGTATTTGAATATCTGTGGTTTGGTTTTGATATTAGCATGTCCCTTGAATAGGGCGTGATACTGTGACTGTTGGTGGCGGAAGCCACAAACCAGGGAAGGAACTGCAGACTGATACCTTGCCAGGTAAGTTCTGAGTCCTTGGGGATTTATTCCCATTTGGTTGCACACCACACTCCTGGGGAGTGATGGTCATATTCATAATGTGTGCATTGGTTGTTGCTTATTGATATGACTCTGTATTATTTGTACTTGGCTATGCTATGATCTGTGAATGGCATTGAGTGTAACTCTGCCATATGTTGAGGGCATTGAGTGTAACTCTACCATGTGCTGAGGGCATTGAGTGTAACTCTGCCATATGTCGAGGGCATTGAGTGTAACTCTGCCATATGTTGAGGGCATTGAGTGTAACTCTGCCATATGTTGAAAAGCATTGAGTGGAACTCTGCTAGATTTGTGGGCATTGAGTGGAACTCTGCCATGGATATGAAATGGACTTGATATGTATGCTTATCTGATGTTGTGTTGTGAATTGTGGGCCAGGGTGGGAATGATTTTCCAAGGACCCTGAGCTTACTGAGATATGTATCTCACCCCTTGTGGGGATTTGTGATTTCAGGTGACTCTTCAGACAGAAGAGAGCAGTCTCAGGGCAGGAGGCCCGAATAGAGACATTTCTGCTTGACTGAGAAGTAGAAGGAGCTTGAAGACTCATTTGTATTTTGATTATGTTTTGTACCCTATTATGGGTTGTATAGTTCTATATACCCTCTATGAGGGCAGTTATTCTTTTGTATCGCCACAGTGTGGTGAAAACTCTGATGTAAATGGATGTATAGGATTATAATGATATGTAATAAGATGACTTTCCTCCTGATTATTTTTGTTTATGATTCCTTATCTGTCTATGGTTATTTTGAAAAACTGGATCAGCAGGGGCTTATTTTATGTGCCTTATCTATACGTGTCTAATAAATTGGACTCCATACATAATGAATCAAGAAAAACATTTTTTTTTGCTTCCGCTGAATAATATTTATGTTAATGAAACACTAATCTGATATGAATAATGATAACACACCAGAGGCCTACGGGGGTGTTACACTTAACCCTTCTTTTTCGATGGTAAGGTTTTCTCTTCGATTCTCACTAATTGGAGAATAGGACCTAACAAATGGGAAATGAAACTTACATATTTAGTAGAGCTACATGAATCTCACAGGATAAAGAAGTATATTAGATAATGTGTTGCTAGCATTTCTCTTGTTATACTTATAATGGCTATACTATAGTTTTGTTTGGAAAATGTCTAGGAACACCTTGCAAGATCCCTTATGGCCGTGGACACATTCATGGCTTCATCAGCCAAGATAATTTAAGAGTTGGGGACATCATCATCAAAGATCAAGTGAGTATTATGAATCTAATTAGTGCTATGATTGGTTGGGCTTTATGTGCTTCAAATATAGTTCAATTTTTTCAGGAAAATATTATTTAACTACCTTAAAAATGATATTTGTATCATGAAAGCACTAGATGATATTGTATTAAGGACTCATAGTTCCCGAATGAGTCAAAGTATATGCATATCCTTGCATGAGCTTATCCCGTGGGAAGGCTAGTGGCCCTGAAAATAAAATGAAATTTTAAATCGATTTTTGTCATTCTCTAGCATTGTTTGTAACTTGAGCATAAAGACTTAGACTAAGTAGAAGTACCTAATCAATTATATAGGCCAAATTTATGGTGGTATGAACCAAATCAACCAGAACAACCACAGGGATAGAAACCAAAACCTCAAATGTAGCTAAGTTCAATGCAATGTTTCCCTTGTACACCTATATGATACCAAAGACTAAGGCTGATGGATTTTTAAGTTTTCATTCGCCAAAAATTTATCTCTCACAGTATCCAGAGCATGATCTTATACAAGGTGATACTCTTCAGGCCTAGATTCCAAAAATTTACTAGCAACATTGTCAGGACAGAAGGGAGTAAGAAGTTAGTTAGGGACAATTAGATGTTAGTTTGTTAGCGAGAGAGGTTAATGAGATAAATAAATAAATAGGAGGATGGAAGGGAAGAGGATTCATTCTATTTTGTTATCATTTGGGTAACTAAGCATTAGCTCCATTGCAGAAAGGGGAAACCTTCGTAATTCAATAAAAACATCTCATTTTCAATATAAAAAAACATAGAGGGATAAAATAAAAACATCAAGGTATGATTCCTATTTTCTACTTCTGTTTTCTCTTTATCCTTTTCAACAAAGGATAATTCATAATTTATAACTCATAATTCACTTATGAACTTTGACTCATCAAAACCTTGATTCACTTTTGATTGCCCTTGAACTTTATGCTTTTATTTATCTCTTTTTCTTTCCTTTCCCTTTTTTTTTATGTGTTTTAATATGAATATCTGGGTTATATATGTGTCTGAAATGAATTGTTATATTCTCCATCAAATTCATGGTTATATCTAGGTTATATGTGTCATGTTTCCTAAAAATTTCTGAGCTGCATCAAAATGAGTTCTGCTTTATTGGTAGACAATGCACTCCCAGTGTGTGTTACACACAGTAATATTTGAGAGTTGGGATAGATTGTTCATTGAGGACGTGGTAAATTCCATTCGGACAACCATTATTCTAAGTATATGTCCCCTTTTCCTATTATTTTTTGTCTTTTATTCTTATGTATTTTATGTCATATTGTTGTCATAAAACATATTTCTTTTAACAAGAGATTTCCTTCTTTTATAGTTTATCTAAGTTTTCCAAAGTTTTATGGATTAGATCCATTCTTTTCTTATTTGTGGTTTTATGTCAGTTCTTTCAATTGATTTTTTTAATATATGATTAAGATTTTATGAGTGGAATACTTATTATATTGAAATATTCATCATATTTGAATGGCCGAAATATTATATTGAGATTTTTTTATACAAGGTATATTATAGCTAATATATATATATATATATATATATATATATATAATTGAACACATATCCTATATTAAATGTGAGATAGTTAGCATACCCTATCCTATATTATTTTTAATTGGTATATGATATTGTTAGGTCAATGCAGTAGATATAGGTATAATAAGGAAACTTTGAAAGTGGTGTTGGTACATCTAATTTCATTGGTTTATGAAGGCAAAACATATGTGCAGCGAAAGATTCCTCTAAATCCCGATGCAATCTATATATGAAAAAGGAAAAAGTTAAATAAGAGTATTTCTTTTTTGTTTAAAGTTAAATAATACATGTTAAATATTACTAGTTAAATAATTTTATGATAAGGGAGACATAAAAAATAAATAAATAAAAGTGAACATGATAAATAGATAAAGAATGTTATCAACTTTGACATCCATTCTTTTATTGCTTGGTTTATACAGTATCATATTTGAACGATTGTCTAAGAATGGAAAACATTATTTAGAGGCTACTACCAGACACCTACATGCATTGTTCACACTTCAAGCTCACACGATTTATCTAGCTTATGCCATTGGGATTGTTGATCCTTGAAAACAATCATGGTCTTTTTTACTATAACTCCTACAAGTCTGATCTAGGTTTTGTTTTTTTGTATCTTGTGTTGTCTATAGAGGCCACCATTGGTTAAAGGAAACATGCAACTCTTCTCTTTGGATCAACAGCGGAGCCAGGCTCTTAAAGCACATGCTGCATCAATGCATGAGACACATCCTAGAGTACAAATTATTTTTTCTCCTTTGAAGCTTATTGTCAATTTTTGCTTGCCTAATAATTTAGTGATGTATTAACTTGGGTTAAAACATAGCCAAGCTCTGATTTTTTGTTTTTTTAAGCAGGAGAACTTCTAACTATTTTTTGTTAACATATATAGTAATTATTTTGACAACATTCCTCTCTTTTTTAGTGTACTGTAACTTATATAAATATCTCATTTAACATACAATTATATTGTTTAAAAATAGTTGTATAGAAAAATAAATAAAATTAAACCATCCTAGAACTAACTTCAATAACTTTTATTATTTATGAAAACATATTTGATGTAGGAGAATTTTAGATTCGATCTTATAAAAAAATAAGCTCACTCTTAATTTTGGACTAAATTTATTTATTTTTTTATAAAAAAACATGTTTAACTAAGACGGTTCTAAGGAAAACCGTCTTAGTTTATTTTTTTTTAAAAAAAGCTTATTTCTAAGACGGTTCTTATGAAAATAGTCTTCGAATGGTGACATTCTAAGACAGTTCTGGTCCAAAACCGTCTTAGATTTCATATTTTTTTTTTTTTGTTTTTTTAAAGGCTTCTAAGACGGTTTTCTGGACCAACCGTCTTAGAATCCTTTCATACGAAGATGGTTCAATAACGGACGTTGAAAGTCTTACCTTTCAACGACGCTCGCTACAAAACCACTTCTTGAACCAACGCCGAAGGCACTACAGAGCTGATGTATAAAGTCTATTTTGTAGTAGTGTCCAAAGAGTCTGTAGAGAGCTTTGTACACAACAATCCTGAAGACAAAAAACATCAAGTAGTTCTCGGTTTTAATCAAAAGTTGAACAATTAGGGGGGCATCATTCCTCACTTGGCACGGGGAGCCATTCCACTTGCTTTCCCAAATTCATGTCCATGCATCCTCACATGAGTGAACAACACTATTTTCATCTCCAACATAGACCACCTAACATTTTTATTGCAAAAAATAGTCAGACAACAATTCCCTTACCAATACCACCAAGAATTCGGAAGAAGCAAAATCTTCAAGACAAACAACATAACCTGACCTTTGTACCTTCAAATAGACCTATGTGCTCAACATAACCTAGCCTTCTGTCATAATAATTGAACACATATAAAAGTTCCTCCCAAATCAATGAGATGATAAAGCACACATTCAAAACAACTATCATTGTGATACTAAGCGCATTAAAAATTTAATAGATATGAAAATTAGAAATTAATTCACGGCTGTGGGGATTTTGATAATAAAAAATAGTTAATTCATGCTTTGCTCTGGCACAGTTTTGCCCACTTGACTGCAGAGCAACCCTTACAGCAATTTGAGCAACCTATATTCAGCAAATCAGCCAGTTAAAATTATGGCATTCAAGAATGAGTATTTCATTAAGTTGCAAGGCTAACATTTGCCAACCAAATGTTGGAAGGAATTCATAAAAGTACTACTAAGTTGCTGATAACAATAATGAAATTAGACTAACACAGGGTAGGGTGCATCATGAGGACTAAGAAAAATGAGTGAAGAGCCCAAAGACCAATGAGTGAAGAGTCAAGAATGCTTCAATGTTTTGAACATAACTTGAGTTCTAGATGTTTGTTTTAAGTGTTCATTGATGCGTTTGAAAGCTCTAAAGATTTTCTACAAGTTGTATTTTTAGTCTCAAGTCCTAATTATGCATTTATGATTATGAAAATTGGACATGAAGTTCAGAATGAATTAGACTATTTTTTAGTGTAATTTTGAATAAAAAATTTGTGACTGAAGTCCCACATTGGAAAGAAAGAGGAGAGAGACACCATTTGTTGGCTATAAATAGTCATTCATTTGTCTTATGTACTCACCTTTGAATTGAATAAAAACTTTGCATTTTTGAAAGTGTGTGAGAGGAAGTTCCTCTTGGGTTCTCAATTGGACCAAACATTGGTTCTTATTAAAGATTTCTATAATCTTTGTGGCGAATCACTACAGGACTTATCACTCTTCATAAGGTGTGACGTCTTCTTCCATTTCTTGTCTTTCCCACCTTTTTTATTTTATTTTATTTTCTTTAACATTTTGTTCATGTTAAATTCGTTATTTTTGCTCTACACGTTTCTTCATATTGTCTTTATCTTAGTTTCTCTTCGTCAAACACTTGGCGTGCACCTTTTTCTTATGTTATAACAAGAAGCCTTTTCAATGACAATCCATAAAAGTAATGAACCCCGTATTGGTTAATATAAATTTTTAGGTAAGAAAAACATTAATGTGTATTAAGATACGATTACAAAATTAGGGAAGCTTATGCTACATAAGGAGAAAGAGGCTTCTCCACTTTAGATGACGATGGTTGCTTGAAATCATCATAACTGATAAAATAAACATCAAATTAGTTTATGCCTCCATAATCCACAATGAAAAAAATTGGTTGTGTCCAAATCCTTATTAGTTATTAAAATGTCATGCAGTTTTAAACTATTTCAATGTGACAAAGGATTTTATTAAAGAAACAAAATTACTCCTACTATATTCTTGATACAGCCCCACTAGGCAGAAGCTAATCATCAAATGAATCCATGATTTTGATGAATCTACATAATTAGAATAAAGTTAGATAGAGTGCTTTAACTTGCAATGATTTAAAAGTTTAGCAAAACCTGTAACATTACCACTCCTACAAATTATTTAGCATAAAGTTAGATAGATGGTTTAACTTGCAATGATTTAAAAGTTTGGCAGGGTACTAAAGTTTGGAAGTTAGCAATAAAAGTAATTGTAAAATCAATTTGCAGATAACAAAGAAGGAATCACATTCAATTCAATGGTTCAAGTAAATAAATGAAAGATAATAGAAATCCTAAAGAAAGAAGCAAACCAATAATTTTTGTGGAAAAAAATTAGTAATATTAATCCAAAAAGTGCTACAAAACCGAGACACAGATAGAAAACAAGGTTTCCATGTAAGCTGGTCCTCAATCTTGCTTTCATTGTGAAGTCTACAACATCTCCATGGAAGGTGAGCATAGCAAATATTTCATTTTTGGCACCCTGAAAAATAATGAGAATTACACCGTGCAAGGAAAAAAAATATTTGAGAGTTAGGAGGAGGAGAGGGTGGCTCTGAATTCCAAGCATAATATTTACCAGGCCATGATACAATTACAGTTTCAACAACAAGGGAAAAAAGTCACTCGCAATACTATAGTAAACAAGTAAAATAAAAGTATAAAACCAACCTTGATATAACAAAATTGAATTAATTATGAAGCTTGAATACTAGAAAGAACATAAAAGAATTACTCCCTACCTTTGTATAACCAATTAGGTTGACAAGGATATGTATTTTATCCTAATTAATCATTTTTTCTATTGCATTTGATGACATGGCAGATACATCCAAAAAGTTCTCTGCTTCAGACTGAATACGTAGCCTACATTCAGTAACATCATTAGCACTCAAGGCATAGCAGAACACCTACATATATAGATTGATAATAATACATTGAGAACAAAAGAAATAAAATTTGTAAGACAAATTAGGTTGATTGAAACCACATTAAATACCTCCTCCAAATTCTTCTTGTTGTGCATACCAAAAATAGATCCCGTTAGATGTGACAAGGGATAATTACCGAAGTCACTACTCACATAACTGCATTCCAAAAGTTTCCCACACTTAAAAAAATATAACAAAACTTTTTGGTACAGATAGAACTAAAGTAAAGGAGGAGGAAATTATTTAGAGATTTAGCTACAAAATTATGACATACACAACCCTTAGTCTTTCATTTCCTCCCTCGTGCTTGATTGGAATAGGAGCATGATGGTTGAATGGAAACCTCCATCTTTGAAAAAACCTCCTGTTCCGTTCCTTAAAAACGGATATCCAGCAACAATGCCAAAAATCAATATATGATCAAACTCTCTCTCTCTCTGAAGGTGTTTATGAAGATTAAAACATCTCCAGGAAGAAGATCACAGCACAATGAACCACAAATTAGACGTGGGGTGTGTGCACTATGAGAATGGAAAAGAGAGAGTAAAAGTATGTGTGTACCTTGCATCTTTGGTAAGAATGGCTATTTATGCTTACTGACCTGTGGAAAAATAAGGAAACTATGTCCATTCTTGATCATGATCTCCCAAAAGATGAACAAATATTCTGGATATTAGATGCAAAAATAACCCTCTATATCTTTCTTGATTCTGTAATTATGTAGGACTCAATCTCCCCTAACCTTGCCATTAATAACTTGATCCCAACTGTATTGGGCTCTTTGGCCTTTGGCCCAATATAAAATATCCGTAACACCTCCATATATTAAAATAGGCAGATTCAAAGAAAAAACCTCCACCATGAAAGTAGATAAAGATGGGGACTTTATGACCTTCTGTATCCCTCCGTCTCTCACCTATCACCGCTTGACCTTCCTCGTCATCGACTACCACAACGTTGTTGTGGATTACCACGACATTGCAACGCACTGCATCGACACCTTCACGTACTTTCCGGAGCAATAAAGCGCGGCCTTCTACTGCACTGTTGCTGACAACGACTCCATCGCCATTGGCAAAACGAAAAAATTGCAAGCGCGAGAGTGAGGAGACGATAGGGATGAACCACTAACAAGAACCGCGAGGTACTGCGTCATAGCCGACGTCTCTACCTTCAACTGCAAAAAGGAAAAAATTCAAGCGCGAGAGGGAAGGGTTCACCCTGGCACCGTCATGCATCACACACTGTGTTTTTGAGATCTAGATCTAAACTCTCTAGATCCAAATCGTGTTGTGGTGTCTCAAAGCGCTCTCACTTCTCCGATTCTTGAGAACGTGTGTCATGGCCAGCTTCAAATACGATCATCGCAGGCACGGAGAACGGCGACATGGCAAAATTGAAGAAGTTCTCGAGCATACACTCAATCAACTTCGCTAGGTCCCTGAACGAGTTCGCTCGATCCTGCATCAGACGGAGATCCACGTCCGCCGAGTCACAAACCTCGTGCCAACCTTTTGAGATGAACGAGAATGCATTCGACGAGGTTGGAGTTTGTGGGTGCGTCGCCATGGCGAAACCCAAACGACACGCGCGCGCACGCGTGTGTGAGTGTGCTTGTTTCGGAGAATGTGTGCAACGGGGAAGAAGAAAAACAATGATGTGGTGTGTGTATGTGTGTGTGTGTGTGTGTGTGTGTGTGTGCTTGTTTTGAATGAACGTGTTAACCTAACGCGGCAAGTTTTGGATTTTCAAAGATGGTCGCCTCTGAACACTTATTTTCCAAGACAGTTTTACGAAAACTGTGATTGAACACTTGTTTTCAAAGACGATTTTTCAAAAACCATTTTAAAAAGTTAAACTTAATTTCAAAAATGTCACCGCTTATTTTTTTACATCGATTTTTCAAGAATCAACTTAGATTCAACAATGTTAAAAGATATTTTTTTAGTAATGATAGCGCATGACAAACTTGAAAGTTAATAAATAAAGTAATTAAAACCTTCATCCTTGCCATAGTACTCAAAGTATATCAATTAATCATTATTTCCTTCATTATTATATTTTTTCTAGAAATTTATTGTCTATTCTTATAAAATCATCTTCTAATTTCTAAATGTATTAATTATTTTTTTCTACTTATCCTTACTTAATTGTTTTCTCTCCAAACATTAATGAGAAACAATTAAGTGAATAGAGAGTAAGAGAAGGATAATTTTGGAATGATAGTACAAATAATTGACAAATTTAATATGATTAACTAAATTAACAATTCTCAAGGGACATGAATTAGTTGAAAGAGTTTTATAATTAGGAATGGAGGAAGTAATCGATAACGCATAGAGTTGAGCCCGTGAGAAAGAAAGTAGGTTTAATTTCTAAAAAAATAAAAATAAAAATCTTAAAAAAGGATGAAAAACTTTATGATTAAATCTGGGACCAAATAATTAGTTCAAAAGAAATAAATTTGTTGAGATATCTAACAATCTCGTCACAAAGCTAAAAACTCACCAAGACACTAACAATGATTCATCCTTCCCATAGTGCCCTATCCTTTTGGTCCTTTTCCTTCCCACTTCCTTTGCCTCAGATGTTGAATAAAGCTCCACTTTGCCGGAAGAACAAAGTGTATGGATTGTACATAGCAATATCAGTCTTTAAGCCTCATGTCCAGAAACTAATGCCAAACACAACCTAAGGGTTGTACTTGTGTCCGTCATCTTGCTCTTATAAAGACCATCTGTGAACGTGTTCTATATATGTGATAATATCTGGCTTCCACCCTTTCTCCAACACGAAATATTTCTACTGTTAACAATCCATTGCAGGACACAACTGTGGTGAGCAACCTTTGCAACTTATCATTTCTCTAAATATATTACATAATTTCCCTTGTTTTGTCCCTGCCAGTAATTATTAAATATAGCAAATTCTTACAGATTTTGGTTCCTCTATAGTGATTTGCATCTTATGAACAAAACAGAAGTGCAGATTTGATTCCTTGTATAGAACAGATAAATTTGGTTCCCTATATGGAACTAATAAATTTGCATCGTATGACAGTAATTTGCATCTTATAGATAGAAATTTGGTTCCTCTATAGTGATTTGCGTCTTATAATCTGCATCTACAGATTTGGTTCCTTGTATAGAACAAAATATTTGCATCTTATGATACAAGTGAACTACCATCATTTGTTAATCTGTTTTTTATTTTTGACTTTTGTGTGTGAAGTTGTTAGACATTTTATTCTTATCTTGTAGGATAAACAAGCAAAAGATCTAAATAACTATACTATGTCATTTATTATCTTTACCTGCCTCTTATGCATAAGCATAGCTATTAAAAAAAGTCACTAGTTATTGTTAGCTTCCTAAGCCATTAAAATGTCACTCATCCAACACTTATCCATATCAGACAATATGATGCTTCTGCGATGTTGACTTAACATATTTTTGTGCCCAATTCCTTTCTCACTCATTCCCTTAAGCACATATGGAATGAAAATAAATTAATTCCAGTTTTATCCATGCCACCTTTTCATAACCTGGTATGAAGAGTGTTGGATCCTTTCCACAGGTCTTGTTGGTTCGCATGACCTCTTGAAAGATAGGGGAAGGAATTGCCTTAAATTACGATAGTAAATTTGTATTAATAGTTTTTTTTTTTAACAATAGCCAATGAATATATATAAAGTGTAAGCTAGGTACAAGTTGTACCAAGCCAAACAAGAAGCGATGCAGTAGGCAACCATTAGCCCACATATGAAGCTAAAGAGTCAAAGTCTGAACATAAAATGTAAAGTTGCATTACAAAAGCCAAAACCAGAAATCTACTGCATCTCTCTCAGATCCTGTTTCTGCAGCAAGCCCATCGACCCATAACGACCCTCCCCTTCATTTCATATAGTCGAGCCCTTTGAGTACAATGAATGGAATTTAATAACCATGATGACAACAGATAGAAAAGCCCTTTTGTTAGAATGTGAGCTTGGACCTAACTCAACCTCATAAACTAACTCATAGGGTGAGGGTTATTCCCTACTTATATACTCTATTTTAGTACTATCTCTATCTGATGTGGGACTTTGAATTTTTCCAATACACCCCATCACGCCCAGCACTTTTGGGCTTGGTGCATGGATAATATGGTGGGTGGCCCATTAATGGATCAAGGATACACTCCGATATCATGTTAGAATGTGAGTTTGGACCTAACTCAATCCTAAAAGCTAGTTCATAGGGTGAGGATTATCTCCCACTTATATACTTTATTTTGACACAGTCTTTATCTGATGTGGGGCTTTGATGTTTCCCAATACCCTTTTTACCAAAATTTAGCCACTTCCACGAAATAACTTAAAATGCTCAATTGTGTTTGACAGCTGCACCAGAGACTACTGGAACACGTACAACCTTATTCATTGCTAAGCAGATCGAACACACAATTGTTGCAAATACAACTTCATAACACTCAGCTTCCACATTAGTGTATAAGACCAAACCTTTAAAGTGTTTGAGGTAAGGGGTTTGAGAAAGAAGGGTTTAGCGTTGAGTGCTTGAAGTATTATACTTAGAGGCATCAAATGTGGAATGCTCAACGGTGTTACCTACAACATAGGGAGAACCCTAGTGATATAACAAGCTATTGGGCTCCAGCCCATATGGATCCATATAATCATGTATTAACTTATTGGACTTGTATGTGAATATATTATTATTTAAATATATATTAAATATATTCAACAATCTCCTCCTATGTTCACTATACAACACAATCCAATAAGATAGTCAGTGTAATGTTCAAATAAACATGAACCATCAACATCCAGTCCCCAGTCCAAGACAATCAATTCGGATCGATCAAAGATTTTTAATAATAAAACATTAAACTCAAATAACATTTGCAATCAAACTAAGTGAATCATCATTCTCATGAATCTGTTCTGAGATCAATATATCAATATAAATACCAAGAGTTTTAGATTAAATCTAAACTCATCCAAATCTCAACATCTAAAAATCAATCTCAAAATCAGTTCACAACTAACATATTCATAACAATCAAGTATAAGTAGGCCAGTCAAAATAGTCTAAGGCCTTACAAATATAAGAAAGAAGCATAATAAACATAATGTTCACAAAATAGAAATAACAAATGTAAGTCTCAAGTAAATAGGCTCCAACGTAATGGGCAATAACAGGTGAGTTGTCAAGTTACCTACTACTCTAAATGATATATTAATATATCAAGCTGGTCCTCCTCCTCAGGATCCCACTTATTAAGTTTTCCTCCATCTCTGACATCCCCTGAAGAATGTCAAATATGAATTTCATATTATCATGAATTCAATCATTTGAATAAACTACTACAAATGTCTAGTTCTACTAAAAGAACTTCGCATTATTTCATCAGGCAAATAAAGACATATATCAATGTCACAAAGCATCATAATATCGTGTTCATAAGCATCAAGTTAGTTTCATAAATTATGAACAAGGCCTAAATAATTTAAGTTATAAAGAGCCATCAACCTAGGTTTATTTGTAAGAGAGTAACGATTGTCTCATTTCACAGAATAAGACTAATAGTCACGTCACTTACAATAACCTAGTCTTGTAATGTCAAGTTTCAACTAAGAAAAAGACCAATAAGCTTATTATATAATCAATTATTTCTATGTTCCAATTTGGAATATCACAGTTACTAATTCCTTAAAGTCAAACAATCTAGCATCAAGTTTGGAATGAGATCATTTAACCAAAAGGATAGGCCAACCTAGTAGGGTTGTATCATCAAGTTTGGAATGACGCAAACTTCCCAAATATAACTTTTGAATTAGATTAAAATCATCTCATCAAGTTTGGAATGAGATAACTCACCCTTTTCAAAATAGTTAGCAACCACGATCATCGATGAAACATATAAATTGTACTTATCATTTGACCAGCAAAGGAGGATTTGATAATTCAAAACACATAACCAAATGTAAGTAAATGATAATTAAGGTTTGTCTACGTAGTCTTTAACCCCATTGCCCCCATTGTTTTGAATAATCAATCTTTAGGCAAACCTTTTGTGAGAGCATCAACCATGTTATCCTTCGATCTCACATTGACCAAGGTGATAACTCCATGTTCTCTTAGATAATTCAACAACGCATGTCTTAGTCTCACATGTCTTCTCTTTGAATTAAAGAGAGCATTCTTTATGATTTGGACTACTGCTTGATCATAACAGAATTAACTTAAAGAATTAATCTTTAGCCAAGTCAAAGGAATATCTATAATTAGATTCTTTATCCACTTTGCCTCTTCACCAGTTGAGGCTAAAGCAAAAGGTTCTGATTCCATTGATGACAACACAATACAAGTCTGTCTTTTGGATTTCCAAGTAACATTAGCTCCACCCAGAGTGAATACATAACTTAGTAGATTTACTATTTCCTATTTTTGAACACCGTGAGGCATCAGAATATCCATCCACAATTAGAGGATAACCAGAATAACATAGAGCATAATCATTAGTACCTTTAAGGTATCTCATCATCCTATTGGGGGCATCCCAATGCTCTTTACTATGATTAGTAGTGAAATGACTCAACATGCCAACTGCAAAGGCTATATCAGATCTAGTGCAACTCATAGATACATGAGACTATCTATCAATTTAGAGTACTTTAATTAATCCACACTAGTCCCTTCTCAGTCTTTTGCTATAATCATATGGTATCTCACTCGATTTACACTCACTATATCCATAGGTAGAAAGTAGTTGTGAAATATAATGAGTTTGGCTAAGGGAAATAACTTGTCTTTGAAAGCTTACTTTCATACCGAGAATGGTATTAGCGATATCAAGATCCTTCATGCCAAATTCTTTAGCTAAAATGGTTTTCACATCACTCACTATAGAATGATCGGAGCCAAGAATTAACATGTCATCAACATACAAGTATATGATGACTATCTTATTTGACATGAAATGATAATAAAGGCATTTATCTGAATAACTGGATTGAAAGTCATAGCTCTTTACCACCTTGTCAAACTTAAGATGCCACATCTTAGATGCTTGTTTAAGACTATACAAAGATTTATTCAATTTACAATATTGCCATACATTGATAATTAGAACTTCATTCTCAATTGCTTTCTTCACATATTGGCATGCAGTCTTTAGTCCTTTTATTCTTGGATTAGTTTTTTAGAATATTTGATCCTCTTGAAGCTGAATCTCCTTTCTTGATTAATGCATTCTTTGTTTATAATAATGTTGAGGATGTCAGTAACAAAAAATCAAATTCTTGATGGAGTTAACTACAATAAAGTACTTGAAATTGTAGAGAAAAATAGCACAATAACTAGCTTTACTCTGCCTTATACTAATACACCTAACATTTTAGCTTGATTGATGGTGAGTGACAAGAGAATGATTAAAGATCTTTCTTGACAAGAGAATGATGGAAAATAAATTGATAAGAAAAGAACAAAACAATGGGAGGAGAGTGAAGAATTGTTGTTATAAAGGCTACCGATGAGGTTGTGTGTGTTGATATAAGGATAGAAAAACTAAGTGTTATGTATGTGAATTACCTCCATACTAGTTCTTCTAATCTACTATATCTTTATGCATAAAATAGTTATGGAACACTCAATTCTATCCTCTTTCATTTTAATTATATGTGTTAATTTCTTTGGTATTTTTGTCTTTTGAGCTTCGATTTTTGTGGATTGAAAAGATTAGTGTCACCTACTGTACGTAGAGCAATGGATTCGGAAGAAGATTTCAAGAAATTAAGCCATCTAGTCTTGGTGTTCATAGCCCCCACTTTGTAGGCCACTTCCTTAACCTTGATAAGATAGAGAGAGAAAATGAGCTTCGAAATAATTATTATAGTTCCATCATCAAAGTTGCACCTGCAACCACTCTTTTGTAGCCACCAATAACAAAATGTGTTTCTTTTGTAGCTAGCCTTAATTTAGTTAAAATAAAGGAGGATAAAAGTTACAATTTTTTCTTTTAAAAATTTTATTCTTTCTTTATTTGTGTTGAATGTTGACCTCGATCTTGGACATATTTTTCTGATTCTTGAGCTTTGCTTAAGAGGTTTCGATTTTGTCAAACCCAACAAAGTTTGTGTGTGGTTGTGTATGTTTCCAGTTAGTTTTTCTTTATTTATATTTATTCTCTTGCTCTTAGTGAGTTTCAAAGCATTAGGTTATTTTCTAAATATGTAGTTGTTTGAGATAATGAACAATAATGTCTTTGTTCTCTACTCCCTGTCTCACATATCTAACATCAATTTTCCCCTATTGTCTTCCTTCCTCTTTGCACTATCTATGTAATTTTAGAGAATTAATTATATACTAGAAGTCTTCACCGCTTTCAAATCCAATAGATAAAAATAACATTGGGACAACTTAATAAGATGTTTACTTATACTTGAAACCTTCCACCGCCTCTTTCACATTGTAACTTCTCTATATAGAAAAAAAATAGATAGAATTTGCATGATCTTATCATTACGATCAGTTAAAGAGATGTTTACTTATAAAATTTTAATTCATGTTAGATTATATTTATTAAGTAATAATATCATGCCTTTTGGGTAATGGGTACATGGAAAGATTTTAGCTTCTGTCAATCAAGTAGGAAGCAATATCAAAAGATAAAAGCTTGAGTTTTCATTTTTTCCATTGGCTCCTATATCAAAATATAATGTTAAGAGCAATTCAAGAATCATCAAACCCCCTACAGTTTGCAATAACACTACTACTGAGCCAAAAGGCCATTGTAGATTTAATTTAGCACTTAAATATAAAAAGTGAATATAGATTTTTTACAAAGCATCTAATAATATAATTCAACATAGTTGTGTCACTTATTTTCTCCAATTCAGATCAATACTATTTTTCACAATTGTATATTCTTCATCAATTTCGAATCTATTCTCTCTTTTGTTTTAGTGAAGGCTGAAATGTTTCTTTCCATGCATCATATCCCACACAATTATTTAACTTTTGATTTGAGATAGTCAATGGTGTAGCCAACTACTAAAATGAAAATGATAGTAATACAGGATCCATAGAATTAGTAATCTACCAAGTCTAACATGAAGAATGTAGTATGAATGATTAACTTCCCTATCATATATTTGCAACTAAGATCTTGTAGTTGCTTTTTATTTTTTTATTTCTGTCACAAAAAAAAATCAATTGCTCAGGTAGCTTCTATTAACACTTTAGTGGCAAAACACCCTGTAGATCGATCCCACTATTTTACAACTAGATAGGCACCAATAATGTAAAAAGTTCCATTTCTCTTTGTTACGGACCTAGCATATAAGCCTAATATGGTGAGGCCCAGTAAGGGTCCATTAGCTCAGAATCTCAACAATAACTGGGAAGATCCCAACAACATTAGCTCAAAATCTAAACAATAACTGAGGAGATCCCAACAACGCACGTAGCAACCGTTGGAGGAGATCCTAACAAATAGGTATTCTAATCCCAACAATCAGGGATTCTAGCTTATCCAATCAAGAAGTGGCAGCAACTAACCAGAGGTAACACCCTTATAAATAAGAGGTACGCTCACAGGTATATGGATTCTCTCGACTCTATTATATGTTGTCACTGTGCACACACCTCACCCCATTTGCTAAACATCGTATCGACATCAAAGTGAATGATGATCTGCTTAACCTAGGGGTATCTCTTCCATAGATACCTTGGAGAGAGTTCTTTGATCCGAAATTAGCCTACTAGCTATCCAGCTAGACATCCCTATCTTCAAGGACAGAACAATTGGCGTCGTCTGTGAGAACGTTAAATTTCAAATCCTACGTTCACAATGGTAAACACGAGAAGTAATAATCAGACTGCACGTCCACGATTTGATGCAGGTGTAAGGGGGGACTTTCCCGCAAATCCTATGGTGGAGGAGGTGAGTTCACTGCCTCCTCTAGACCAGAACATGACATTACCCCAACCGGTGGACTATGACACTGTCCATGTGAGTGAAGAGGTTTCAGACACAGCCTCCACTCCTGCTCCAGCAACACGAGCAGTCCTACCCAATTAAATAGATACTTGTTGCCTGGACCAAACTCAAATGGTTCAACCTCGTAATCCAGAGCCTAACGAGCATCTCATGAGCAACGCTCTCAATTCAATCCAGACCCAGATGGATGACATGGAAAAGAGGTATACTCTGCAAAGGCAGGAAGATATCAGAAACTTAGAATTCCAGACGGAGGAGCGTAATACCGCATTAAGGCGTGAAGAAGTGCAACGTATGCAGCTTATAGAGCAGCGCTTCAGGAGTATGGAGAACTCGGCTCATAATGAGAATCGAGGACAACAAAGTTAGGGTACAACCAGGAACGGTGTGAACCAAGATGTTAGTCAAGTCTGAGTTCTTCCAGTAAGTCGGCAAGTAGACCAAAGAGGCAACACAAGTGTGATCCAGGCTGGTTTGAGAGGACTAGTTAATTGGATGGAGATTAGGGGTTCATCTTGAGCAAATGCTGGAGGTCCAGCCCAATCTTCAGATGCAAACCCGGTCCAGACCAATATTGGAAACGCGGCTCGCGTGCAAGCAGCTGCTCCACCCCAAGCTGATATTCAAGAACCTGCAGTGTTGGTTCAGAACCTGAATGAGGAGGACCTCGCTAGAGAAGCCATACCTGTACCAAACATGGACTGGGGAGTTTACAGGAGGAATTACAGTAGGAGCAGCATAACAATAGCCCCTTCACTAACGAAATTGTCAATGTTCGGTACCTGGAAGACTTTGATGGAGCTTTCTTGCTAAATTATGATGGAAGCCAGGATCCACAAGTGCATATTGATGAGTTTGATATGCAGATGTGTGTGAGAGGAATTGATAAGTCTATTATTTCCCAGATTTTTGCCACAACCTTATCTGGGGCTGCGCAAACGTGGTTCCATACATTGCCACCACAATCAATCAACAACTTTGAAGATTTTGGGTAGAAGTTTCTGTTGAATTTTGCCACTAGTAAAAAATAACCCAAGTCTGAATTCACACTTGGGAAGATAAGACGACAACCTGGAGAGACGCTCCAAAGTTACCTAGACTGTTTCAAAGAAGCTGCCTTGCAGGTGCAAGGGTTGGAGGAAAAAATGCATGTACATCTCATCGTCGCTGGATTGGATGGGTCGTGCCGGCTGGCAAAGTCAAATTACAAAGATCCAGTGAAATCTCTGATGGAGTTTAGGTCTCGATCGAAAAAGTACCTAGAGCTAGAACAAATGGAGATTGCAAATGCGGTGGATAAAGAAAAGAAAAAAAGAAGTCTCAGAAGAAGAAGCCCACCTCCCAGGGGCAGGGAGCAGCAAGGGGGTTACAACCAAGGAAGTAACGTGGATACCAAGTTCGAGCCAGGAAAATATGAGGCCAAATATGAAAAGTACGCCCCATTAAACACATCCCAGTCACAAATCTGGTGAAAAGTAGCTTCAATCGAGATGAGAAAGGTAAAGAGACCTTGTCCATTGTACAATAAGGCGGGGATAAATCAGTCCCGGTTCTGTGAATTCCACAACGGATCGGGGCATACCATTGACCAATGCTGGGAGTTAAAGGATGGGATTGAGAAGTTTGTCAGAGATGGCAGACTAAGGCAATATGTGATAAAGACCCAGGGTCGCAAGAACAAACGCAAAGGCGGGGGTCAGAATGAAGCCCATACACTTGAGAAGTTTTAAGAAGAAAAAAGAAAAAAAGCCAAATGATGATGAAGGTGAATTTCTAGAACCCAAGTTCGATTGTAATGTCATCTATGGAGCTTTGGGAGGAGGATGAGACATCGCCAGCCAAAGAAGGAAGTATCTGAAGAAGGTTCTTTCAGTGAGAGAACAACCTAAATTCAAAGAAAAATTAACAAGGCAGAGCCCCCTCTACTCTATTTCACGGAGGAGGATATGAGAGACGTAGTGCCGGATCATGAAGATGGCTTGGTAATTACCAGAACACTGGTTAATTGTCGAGTTAAAAGGATATTTATAGATAATGGCAGCTGCGTGAATATAATTTTATGGAGTGTATTTAAGAAAATGAATCTTGATGAAGATGACTTGAAGCCATGTAAAGCAATGCTAATAGCGTTCAATGGGGAAAACACTACCCCCAAAGGTTACATTGACCTCAGGATGACGCTAGGCACCAAGGAGACATTTAAGTCAGAACGAGTCAAGTTTATTGTGGCCGACTTTCCCTCACAGTATAATGTTATATTAGGGAGGCCAACTATCCATAAGTAGGATATGCTGGTCTTTACTAAGCACCAGAAGATAAAAATGGTTGGGAGCAAAAACACAATGGTTATAATCTGCGGGGACCAGAAAGAATCCTGGCAGTGTTACTATAATGCGGTCAAGGATAGTGAGTTTGGTCCATCCTCGCCACCCCGGATCCATCAAGGAAACCAGAATGGAAGGAAGGTTAAGCAATGTAAGTCAAGAAAACCAGTTAACATGGTGGAACTTGACATGAGGAAAGATGCTGAGGAGTTGAGACCAGAGACGACAGGAGAATTAGAAGACTTGAGAATAGGGGATCAGCCTTGGCAAATCACCAAGGTTGGTAAGACGATCAACCCGATCATAAAAGCCAAATTGGTGGAGTGTCGAAATCAAGATGTTTTTGCATGGAAGGCTTTGGAGATACTGGGGATAGACCCTAATTTCTATTCCTACAAGTTGTCAATGTAATCTGGGTCAAAGTCCGTGGCACAAAAGAAAAGGAAACTCGGTCCAGAAAGGAAACAAGCACTGGAGGAACATGTTAAAGAGCTGTTGGACGCTAGGTTCATATGAGAAATCCAATATACTATGTGGTTGTCCAACTTGGTGATGGTCTAGAAGCCCAGTGGCGAGTGGAGAGTATGCACAAATTACACTGATTTGAATAAAGTATGCCTTAAAGACTCCTACCCATTACCTAACATTGACCAGCTAGTAGATAACTCATCCGATTTCTAGTTATTGTCCTTTATGGATGCTTATTTCGGGTATAATCAAATAGCAATGTACTCAAAAGGCCAGGATAAAACGGCCTTTATAGGAGAAAAAACGAATTACTGCTATAATGTTATGCCTTTTCGGTTGAAAAACTTGGGGTCCACATACCAAAGAATGATGAACAGAGTATTCGAGCATCAACTCAACCGAAATATTGAAGTGTATATTGATGACATGATTGTTAAGACATCCAACCCGGCTGATCACATGCATGACCTAGAAGAAACGTTTAACAAGTTAAGGGAATACAAGATTCACTTAAACCCGACCAAGTGTGCATTCGGTGTTCCGACTGGAAAATTTTTGGGGTTCATGTTGACCCATAGAGGAATAGAAGCCAATCCGGACAAGTTTAAAGTCGTGTTGGACATGAAGTTTCGAACAAATAACAAAGAGGTACATCAACTGACAAGAAGGCTGGCGGCTTTAACCTGGTTTCCCCCGAAATTGGCAGAGAAGGTACTTCCTTTCTTCAAGCTACTAAAAAAGGAGGCTACAATAGGTTGGAACAAGGAATGTGAAGTTGCAGTTTAAGGAAATAAAAAAATGCTTAACTTCTCCACCGGTACTGTCGAAGCCAGAACCAGGAGAAGTTTTGATATTATACTTATCCATGGGAGATGAAGCGGTCAGTGAACTATTGGTGAGGGAGACGAAGAACGCCCAAGTGCTAGTTTACTTTGTAAGCAGGACTCATCGAAATTCCAAGTTAAGGTACCAAAGGTTAGAAAAAGTAGTTTTTGTGTTGCTAGTGACAGCTAGAAGGCTTCGCCCCTACTTTCAGGGCCACACCATAATTGTCAAAACCAACCAGTCAATTCGACAAGTAATCCATAAACCAGATTTGGCTGGAAGGATGATCAACTAGGCAATACAATTGTCTGAATTTGATTTGAAGTACGAAGCCCGACATCTTACAAAATCTCAAGTGTTGGTCGATTTTGTCATGGAGCTAACCCCATCTTGTGGAGGAACAGGGGACGACACTAATGTTTGGAAGGTATATGTTGATGGATCGTCGAACGTCAAAGGAAGTGGAGCTAGGATCATAGTTGAAAACCAGGAGGGAATAGCCATTGAACAATCACTCCAGTTAAACTTCCCAACATCAAACAACCGAGCTTAATATGAAGCACTGATAGCCGGTTTGGCGTAGGCAAAAGAACAAGGAGCTAAAAAGGTAAAGGTGTTCACCGATTCCCAGCTCATCACGACCTACATTGAGCGGCGGTACCAAGTGAAAGGGCCCCTATTGGCAAATTATTTGAATAAGGTCAAAGAAAATATGGCCAAAATTAATGAAATTACTGTTAATCACATTCCCAGAGGGGAAAATTCTAGGGTTGATTTCTTATCAAAACTGGCAAGCACCAAGAGTCCGGGAAACCATAGGACTGTGATACAGCAGGAAGTTTCCAAATTGAGTTGTGTAATGATAATCCCGGCTGCTGAAGACTAGAGAAGGCCTATGATTGATTACCTTGAAAGAGGAATCTTGCCAGATGATGCTTTAGAAGCCAAGAAATTGGTGTGTGACGCTGTTATGTACACAATTGTGGAGGACAACTTGTACCGTAAAGGGTTGCATACCCCGATGATGACTTGTCTGAACCTGGATAGGGTAGAATGTGTGCTGACCAAAATACATGAAGGTATAGATGGCCAACACATGGGGGCTAAAGCATTAGCAAGAAAAGCCCTTCGGCCAGGTTACGATTGGCCAACTATAGAAACTGATTCAAAGAGTCATGTTAAAAAATGTGAAAGTTGCCAGAAGCATGCCAAAATAATATGGTCCCTGCCTGCCGAATTGAAGTCTATCTCGGCTTCATCGCCCTTTTTTAAGTAGGGAATGGATTTGTTGGGGCCATTCAAGGCAACAGAAGGATGGCTAAAGTGGCTGATAGTTGTAGTTGATTATTTCACCAAATGGATATAGGTTGAACCTGTCAACACGATAACTTCAGCCTGGGTGCAAACATTTTTCGAAAGAAACATCATCTCTAGGTTTGGCATCCCGGGAGAGATTGTGATATATAATGGAACTCAGTTTATTGATAAGAGATGATGGTCGGATTCCAGATCAAGCACCATTTCGCTTCTGTAGAACACCTGCAGTCAAACGGGCAAGTCGAGGCTGCAAATAAAGTGATCGTAGATGGGTTGAGGAAGCGTATGCAAGATGTCAGTTCCAGCTGGGTTGAGCAACTGTATTACGTTTTGTGGGGGTACAAGACCATTGTTCAGACGTCCACCAAAGAAACCTCGTTTAGATTGACATACGATTTTGAGGCAATGATTCCAGTTGAGATTGATCAACCATCATGGAGGAGAAAGAATGTTCTTCAGGAAGAACAAGAAAAGAACAATGAAGCTCTAGCTATAGAGTTGGACTTGGTTGACGAAGTCCAGGTCACGACACATTGTCGAGATTTAGCGGTAAAACAGCTTGTAGCCGCCAAGTATAACAAGAAAGTGAAGCCCCGGACCTTCGATAAGGATAATCTAGTGCTCCGACAAGCAGATATTGGAAACAAAAATTCTAGAGATGGAAAGCTAGCAGTCAAGTGGGAAGGACCTTACCGGGTTATAGAGAAAATCTACAAGGGAGCTTGATGTGTTGCAAATACATCTTAGTCATTAGGCTAGTTTAGGTTATAATTTAGTTAAATAATTAGGAAAATAGGTTAGAATTAGTTAAGTTTATTAATTTATTATTTTTAATTCAATTCATTACCATTTGAGTATTTTCAGGGCCAAAAAGGAGGAGAACAAGGCAAAAGAAAGAAGAAAAGCAAATCCAAGGTCTCGCGCGGATCGCGTCAACGTCCACGCGAGTCGCGCCAACATGGAAAAATCCAAGCTTCAGCACGAACAAGCCACGCTAGCCGCGCCATAGTCCACGTTACTAGCGCCATCTATTCGAAGCCACCGCGCGGATCGCACCATACCTGCGCCATTAGCGCCAGAAGCCCAGCATCAGCCATTCAGCTCGAAGACTCCACGCGGTTAGCTTGGAGTGCCACGCGATCAGCGCCATGCTTTCAAACATACCGCGCGGTTAGCGCGGGACGTCACGCGGGTCACGCCATAAAGATCCTGTTTCCTTAATTAATTTATTTGTTGCGGATTTGAATGCTGTTTTAGGCTTTATTACTGTAATTAAATGATTCTATAAATAAAAAGCCTCTGAACTGAGACTGGGAGACATTACACATCTTATTTTATCATTCTAACCCTCTGGAATTCAAGAATCAAGGCTAAGGTTTCTGCACAACTATGAGTTATTCTACTACTTTGTTGTTCTTGAGGCCTATGGTAGGCTAAATCTTGTATTGTGGGAAGACCATGAACTGATGAGGACTTCTCTGTAATTTGACTGGTATTGAATAATATGTTTTGATTGTTTTATTCTTTTCTATTTTCAATTTCTATTCTTATTTGAATTTGATCACTTCAATTAAGTACTAAGGGTTAGGATCCGCAATGGGAACGTTGGGGTTCTAATTTCTGACCTGTTAAGAATAACAATTGTTCATCACCTAGGAATAAGGATGCGTGAATGCAGACTTATAATATGATCTTTTAAATGCCTAAACTGATACATTTCACTAAGGAATTAGGTTTTTGATTCAGGATAAAGGGTTAATTCACTGCGGAATTAGGGATTAACTAATCTAGGAAAGGCTTATTCTCTGAACAATCATAACAGGAACCCATATGATATATTCTCTAAATGCTTAGTTTGACAGAATTGCTAAGGGCTTAGGGTTCTTGATCGAATTAAAGGGTTGAATCGCTAGTTATCTAGGGTTCACAACTTTATGAGAGATTTATCACGTGTGCACGTTAAATTAATAAACCAGTCAAATGAAAGAGGAGGAATCAGAAGGGATTGTGCTTGACCACAATTAATCTTCCATTGGTAATCTTCTTAATCAATTTACTGCATTTCTTTTGAGTTCTGTCTTTTATTCAACAACCAATCAACCAACAACAACTTTTTCTTAACATTTGTTGTTTTTCTTTCAATCGCACTGATTTACTACTATTGCTGTGAAATCACCCCAATCCCTATGGAGAACGATACTCACTTACCTAATCTTTATTACTTGAAAACGATCGGTGCACTTGCCGTAGTGTGCAGAATTCGCAACAGAGCTTACATGTTGGAAACCTTGAACGGGAAGGCAATTAAATGAACCTGGAACGTGGATAAACTGAAGGTGTATTACAGTTAGATCCGTTTCCAAAGTTTCATCTCAAGTTATTATTTTTCCTTTGTTAGGATCAATAAGTCATGATTTCGGCAAGTAGTAATTTTTCCTTTGTTAGGATTTAGAAACAATGTTGTTTCTCTTTTATTGGGGTCACGAGCCGTTTCATGGCAAGTTTGCAAATAAATGAAGCATTTTTTCCTCTGTTATGATTTTTCATATACAAAATGGTAATAAAGGAAACTGGTCAATATGGACGGGTTGTGATTCATAATTACAGTGGATCCCAGAATATTGAATAATTGATGTGCAAGGAATAATCAAGCGTGGTGTGATCCACTTGAATAAGATTTGGCTAGAGAGCTGAGCTGCAAAAGACCTGGTCAAAGTTTCGGACTTCAATTAAAGATGAAGTGCAATACAAGGCTTAGGCCCCAAAAAGCCAAATTGAAAGAATAACCGAGGCAAGCCGAGCTTGAGAAAAGAAGCAAACATTGCTTCCCCAAATATCAAATCAAAATGTCGATATTTTGTTTTTGTTAAATTGTGAAGAAAGCCAGCTCAAATTAAAAGACCACGGCAAATGAAGCCAGGTTCAAATAAGAAAGGCACAAATTAAAAGTCATTCAAAGAGGTAAAATTGATCTCCATAACCATAAAACTTCAACCAAAGAAGTCAAGATGGTGTACTGGTCCTCCGGGATATAAATGTTGTACCGGTCCTCCGAGATAAAAATGTTGTACCAGTCCTCCGGGATATAAATGTTGTACCGGTCCTCCAGGATAAAAATGTTGTACTGGTCCTCCGAGATATAAATGTTGTACTAATTCTTTGGGATATAAATGTTGTATCGGTCCTCCAGGATATAAATGTTGCATGGGTCCTCCGGGATATAAATGTTGTACGGGTCCTTCGGGATATAAATGTTGTACCGGGATATAAGTGTTGTACCGGTCCTCCGGGATATAAATGTTGTACCGGTTCTTCGGGATATAAATGTTGTACCGGTCCTTTGGGATAAAAATGTTGTATTGGTCCTTCAGGATATAAAGTCGGGCTTATATGAAAAGTCACCTAAAAAGAAGCCAGGTTCGAAGAGTAAGGGAGGACACTTCTGAAATTTGAAATCAGGACCGGGTTCGAAGAGTAAGTGCCAAGTGTCATATTTCAGTTAAAATCATGTTTCAAATCCTAGCACTTATCTTTTGATTTCATTAACTTTGTCTATAAATTTGCCTTAAACCTAGATGATTTGTATCTATTACTTAGATAAATGTTGTTTTTCATATTTCGGAAGATTAATCCAATGACGTTTTATATTTTGATACGTTTCGAGGATATCCGAGGCTTCCGAACAAGCAAAGCAAGCAAGGAAGGGCTTAAAGATCAAAACTTGGAGGTGTTAATAGCAAAATAGGCCCACAATTCATCCAGGCCCAAAGCTTTCTTCAGGGCTAAGTCTTTAACTCGCCTAGGCGAGCAACTCTAGTTCATTTAGCTCGCCCAGGCGAGCTGCAAGTTCCAGAAAGATAGAGTTTAGCTCGCCCAGGCGAGCAAACAAAGGCAAATTCACTCGCCTGGGCGAGTGAAGCAGGCAGGAAAGAGAAAGCTATAAATAGGCCACGAATTTGGAGCATTGAGAATCCAATTTTCATTTTCCTTTGCTTCTTAGCTTGTTTCTTAGGTTAAGTAGCTTAAATATTAGTAGTAGGGAGATTAGGGAAGTGAGAGAAGTCAGCATTAGTGTGGAGACTTTGTCGGAAAGAAGCGGTGATGGTTTCTTTCATCAATTCTTCCCTTAAGGAGGTGCTCTCTGCAATGGTTGACTAACTTCTCTTAAGGATTGGATGTAATATTCTTACCCCTATGCATCTCTTTTAATATTTATTTATGCATGAATTGTTTCTATTCCTTATTGGTAATTTCATTTTGTCCTTAATGCTTGGTTCTACTTGATCACTAGTTTCATGAATTTAATCTTAAGTGAGACTGGAAAGTAATCTTAGGATTTGAACTAAATGATTTTACTCATTATGTTATATTGCTAAGAATAGGACATAACGTTTTGATTGCATAAAGCACGCGATAATGATTATAATGCTGGGGTATTTACTTCATATGCGATGGATCGATATTCAGTAGATATCCTTAGAACTCGAATGCGAGGGATCAATTCAGGGTAAAATAGTGTGCATCAATAAAGATAGAAATTGATTTATGCATGGTAAAAGTTAGTTGAATACTAAGGGTAAGAATAATGAAACCCAATCCCACTTTCTCATAAGTATATTTCAATTTACTAAGTTCCGTAATTTTTCGTACTTTCTTAATTAAATGAAATTCCGCTTATCCTTCCTGTACATAACTATTGAACTGTTAAATTCTCTTTGGATTAACTGAGTAGCTCAAGTCCCTGTGGAGATGATCTTTATAAATTTTTGTAACTTACAGTGAACAAATCGGTACGCTTGCCGAAAGTCTAACAGTAAGGGAGGACGCTTCCGAAATTTGAACCGAGTTAAAAACTCAAGTTGTAAGAGATCATGAGGGTAAAGCCCAAGAAAGGGTTAAAAACTCAAGAAGTGATTACTTAAGGGTAAAACCTGAACTGGTTAAAACCTTCAGCTAATGAAACTTAGGCAATGCCGAGTTAAAAATCTGAAACCTAGATACTTAAATCCATGTTTAGATAAAATAGGGGTATAAAAATAAACCTTCATGTATATGATGCATCAAAGTTGTATTCTGGGCTAAGGAGGTGAACCATCATGTTCACCCTGCTCAGGTTGAAATATTTAAGGTCTTGGTTAAAAACTAAGTTTGAACATGTGACAGATTGCCCTTGGTCCGGATTGAATTCTGGTAGTATGAGCTGGAATGTAATGTGGAGGTTAGATAAAACCTTCGCATGATATAATACATGGGTTTTAATACCAGATGAATATTCAAGCAAACTCTGCATAAGATATTTCTGACTCTGGCCAAGTCATTGAATAGAACTCAAAGTTTGAGTTCATATGTTAATGTGATGTAAAGGTGTGTGCTTTTTCTCATAATAATCCGGGTTAGGGGGAAAACCTGTCGTTAAAACAGATAAACCATGAAACCCGAATGTTTGACAATCACAAGAAGGAATAAAAATTCATGGTCAAAATTCAATCCGGCTTGAATGTCTGAAGGCAATTCACGGTCAGAATTCAACTCGGCTTTAATGTCTGGGGACAATCCATAGTTAGAATTCAAGTGAATCCGAAGTTCATTGAAACTAGGGTAAAATATGAGTTTTTGAAGTGAATCTGAGTTCATTGGATAGAACTAAATACTCGCAAACGCGATCAAATGTGATGCACAGGAATTCAACATAGTATACACCTCGGCAACCCGGACTACCAGATTATCGGGCTAGGGGGCAACTATTACGGACCCAGCATATAGGCCTAATATGGTGAGACCCACTAAGGACCCATTAGCTTAAAATCTCAACAATAGCTGGGAAGATCCCAATAACGTTAGCTCAGAATCTCAACAATAACTGGGGAGATCCCAACAACGCACGTAGCAGCCGTTTGAGGAGATCCTAACAAACAGGTATTCTAATCCCAACAATTAGGGATTCTAGCTTATCCAATCAAGAAGTAGCAGCAACTAACCTAGAGATAACACCCTTATAAATAAGAGGTACGCTCACAGGTATATGGATTCTCTCTCGACTCTATTATATGTTGTCACTGTGCACACACCTCATCCTCATTGGCTAAACACCGTATCGACATCAAAGTGCACGGTGATATGTTTTACCTAGGGGTATCTCTTCCATAAATACCTTGGAGAGAGTTCTTTAATCCAAAATTAACCTACTATCTATCCAGTTAGACATCCCTATCTTCAAGGATAGAACACTCTTGAATTTTATTTTTGATAGTTTCCCATAATTGTACTTCACTATATGCTAAAATTGTGAGACAACATCATCCCTGAGTTATGCTTTGGACTTCATTTGCTAAAGATCTTTATTTTTAATGCCCTTTGGTAGTGTTGCAGCTTTGTTTGTCCTCTTTGGAATGCTTTTGGTCCCATGTCGTTTCGAATTTTTGTACAATTCTTAGTAAATTTTACACTGCAACCTGCCCTGTTGATTACGATTTTGTGTAGATGTGAGATAAAAAATATTAAAATGCATTATTTGGCATGGATTGATGCTTGCTATGTATTTTTATTGAGAATTAGACTTGACAAGTATCCTATAGATTTTGAATGAGTGGTTTTGCATTCTTAGAGAATTAATTAATTATGAATCTTTATACAATCATGTGATTGAGTGTGTCTGAATTTCCTCCCTTCAGTGTGTGTGTTAGTTGTGATTGAGTGCTGAGTCAATTTAATGAGAAGGGAGTGGTTAGTGTGACAAGTAAATGAGTGGTGAGTGAAAGTGTTTTTTGTTTTTGTGATGCTATGCATAATTGGGAGTGTGTGTCAATTGTTATTGTAAGAGAAAAATGAGCCCGAGAATCGTGATCAGGAGAGATTCCCCAAGCCTAGCACCTATGGGTGTTTGAATGAGAGTTATTTGTTTCTGAAGTAAATTTTTCATGTTTTTACTTCCACTCATGGAGTAAATGGAATACATGCATATTAATTTATACTTGCCATTTATTTTACTGAAGAGAATATTAATATAGAACTCTGTAGTAAATGGAGTAAAATTATACATATTTTGGTTTTGAGATAACTATAACATTGGCAATGATTCTTTTAAGTCACAAGAAACTTAAATTAATGTGAGTGTCCTTGAAGCTCCTAGATGCATTGAGACATGCCAAACAAAAACATGTTTGATAATTCTTTTATATTTATATTCTTAGGCATAGAAACTACTATGGCAATAAAATGCTAAATGAGTTGGTTTTAAATTAATTTATTAGTTGAATAAGTTATCTTAAGTTTAATGATAATGATTGTTTTACTTGAGTGGTTGTACATGAATTATGGATTTTGTAGCTTATGGCCAACTTTAGACATACATTATAGAGTTGGAAGCTTTTAGATACACTTTGTAGAATCATTATTTATTGAAAAGGAAATTGAAAGATATACATTTTGTTGGTTTTAGATTAATGGGTGATTTTTAATTTGTGTTGTACAGGAATTACAAAGCTCTTAGTTGAGACACTATGCAACTAGGATGTTATCCACTTATCCAACAATTTGCCAGATAAATATGGAGAAGATTTATTTTCACATAAAATAGAGGAGAATTGGATGAGATATGATATTGGAGAAAATAAAAGTTCTGTCATAGGAGTGGAATAAGGATATAGGGGGGTTCTCATACTCTTTGTCAAATTGGATATTAAGTCCAACCAAGTGTATTTGGGAGCTCTTAGCAGTATTGGACATGTTAAGGATCGTAAGGATTTTGTTTTCGGATCTTAGGGAAATATGAGTAAGCAGTTTGTGGGCTAGATTGAATGGAGATGTAATGGACAGAGTATCAAAAGTAGCAGATCCAATAATTGCAGCAGACAGATATCATAATTATCTAATAAAGGATGAAAAGGGAAGAAAAGTGTTGTAGTAGGAGACTTTGTTTTCCAGACTGGTAGAGATATTGCATTTGAAGGGACTTTCTGATACTCTTAGCATTGGCAAGACGAGTATTTACGCATGTCCATATTGAAGTTTGATTTTTATTTAATTATATTATCTATTTATAATGGGTTAGAAAATATGGTAGAATTAGAATATCGCTTATAACTCAGCTGGCTAAGGGGTGTATTTATTGGTTAGATGCTTCTTTCGTTATTATGTACTTTTGTATATTTGGTGCCATGGCTTTTACCTTAGTTTTAGCACCTCTTGTGCTTGAACTAATTGATTTTAGTATATAAAAAATCATCTTTTGCCTTAAAAAATGATATACTTCACTTTGTGTAGTTGAATTCTACACATATAAATGCCCAATCTTAGACCGGTTGCTTGAAAACAAATGGAGATAAATTGAATTAGCTGTAAACGTTGTACATACTCATTTTTTTCCTGTAAAAGGAATTATGGACGGGAAAAGGTGTTAGGCTACTACACCATTATTGTACAAGGAAAAAACAATTTTTTATTTTTATGTAAGTAATAAATAGTTGATTCCAAGTGACATTTGAAATATATATCGTATTCCATTGCAGCAGAAATTTGGTTCTTAATATTAGACTTTTCTAAAATTAATTGAAGTTTAACATGGACCAATAGAATAATAATAAGTGCTATTTTATTAATTATATCTTTATTCTTCCTAAAAAAATTATATCAAATTATGTAGCCGATACAGTAAAGGACACAAGATGTAAAAGACAATTCATGATTCAACCTTTTGACTAAGACATCAAATATCGCTATTTTTTCATATCATTATTTTTTTAATATCAAATTCGTGAGACATTGTCTCATATATTAGATTTTGTTAAGGGAGTGGACATAACATAACTTGATATAATGTTAAATTAGATTTTGTAGAGGGATGGGACGTAATATGCACTAGATTCTATTTTTTATCGTTATATCAGTAAGTTATGGAAAATATTAGAATTAAAAAATGTGATCAACTATACTATTCTCAATCATTATTTTCACTTTTTTTACTTTATATTTCAATAAGATTTTCAAAATTTATGTTTGTTACAAATGAAGTTTGTGAGAGGATTTAAGCTAAAACACAAATTTCTCACTCAGAAATCTTGCACATGGTGTTGCAGGTTTAAAATTCTTCAACTATCTTCATAGCCTTCAAAAATATCTTATAAAGCTCCCAAGAAAACCGTTGTAGTGGGCTCCACACAAATGACATACTTTTGGAGCAATTAGATTCACTTTACAGCTGTTATGAAGTGACAACAGACGAAACCATTATGAGTTTCCAATTATGAGGAACCTTTTTTATGGACATTCTGAAGAACTATAGTAATAGTCATTCTAATGTTTGGTAAGAATGAATCCATACTTGATGAATTTCTTTGATGAAGTTCAAGTAGATGTTTCATTCTAACTATTGTGACTTCATTATTCTTATACTTTTTCCCAACTTCAAGCATTTTGAAGTTGATTACTTCATAAAGACTTAGTAGAAATTCAGTTGCTTGTGTTAGTATTCTGACCAGGGTTAGACTAAGTACATTTCTTCCATCCTTCAATTTGATGCTTCACATCAGTGCCTCTCATAAAGTCTTCACCATTCTAATGTAGATTTTGTATAAGTTCATTCTAAACCATGATGCTCTTCATGTAGCCTTCATAAATCTTCTATGTAAGACCTTGTTGTTCTTGTTTTGAGTTCTCAAAGGGAATAAAACTTCATCATTATGATGAACTTCAAGAATTATTCTGAGTTCTCAATTCTAATAGCAGTTCTCTAAACCTTTTTAAGCATTACTCTGAGTACCTCAAAATGAAAGAACATCTCTACTTCTCAAAGTAATAAACAATGAAACACTTAAGCAAAATGTTAGTCATCACTTAATTTCATCATCCTTTTAATTCGCATTGAAAATGGTTGGTTTTAATCAAAATCAGAGATGTGGATTCAATAATATCCTTCTTTTTGATGATGACAAATCTTTAGGAGAAAATTCAAGGGTGATATTACCTTTCTGAGCTTTTTAGTTTTTAGCTCCCCCTTGGAGTATGCATCATTTTTCTTCATATCTATTTCTTTTTATTTAAAAATAGGTTCCCCCTCAAATCATGCATTATAAGTTCTTTCAAACAAATTACAACATGATGCAGAAAACGAAACAGATGGAAACTTAGAATATGATAACACGGGTTCAGCTATATGTCTGATTTTTGAGTTGACTGGTTCAATCGACCAGTGCAAATCGAGTCTGATAACGTTGATTCCCATAAATCTTAGTTTGCACGTACACTCGTGTTTATAGATGGTTGCTTAGCTTGGTAACAATGTGGTTATTGTTTCTTACAAGTGGGTTATACATGTAGCATCTAATCTCATTTAGTCTCACTTATTAAGAATTACTTATTGTTCACATATTCAAGTATAACTTTCTTTCTTTATCACTTGTTCCTTGCACTACACTCTTTGGTTCTCTCACCATGATAGGTTTAATCAACTCTAATTATTTCAATCTTCATCTTTCTTGTTGTACTTCCAACTCTAGGCTACAAAATACTCCCTCAGTCCCTAATTATAAGACATAATTGTCTAATTTACATTTATTAAAAAAATAGTTAATTTAGTTAACATTTTAAATTTTCTATAATTATAATATTTTTCCAAATTTGAGGGCAAGCCCTGACACAACGCTAAAATTGTGTCTTGTGACTTGTTGGTCATGGATTTGAATACGTAAACAGCCTCTTTGCATATGCAAGGGTAAGGTTACGTACAATATTCCTCCGTCTTACCTACACATAGCGTAGAGCCTCTGGACAATGGGTACATAGTTTTTTAATTTTTTTAGTTTTATAATATTTTTCCAAATTTATCCCTAACTTTATTGAGAACCTATCATCTTCTCAAATCTCTATAGGAGATAGAAAAGTCAGTTCAACGTATTTTGGTAAAAAAAAGTAATTAATGCACAAGAGAGATCGATGAAATAAAGTCTTATAAATATTGACGGAGAAAGTAGTAACATTGGTATCAATCTCACTGCTATTGTTCATTTGTTCATGTCTATTCTACTTCTTGACAAAAAAGTATGTCCTATTTTTTAAGATGATAAATCATTAGAAATAAAAGATGATAAATTCTTTTGGATTAATATTCTTATGCTAAACTCAATCTCGCATATTATCAACTTGAATGAGTGCTAATTTATATTATATAAAATAAATAAATTAGTATTTTTGGTCATGTGAACTGTACCTTTTATATCATGAAAATTTTGAGACAAGAGTTAATGACAACAACGAGGTTTCTTACAACTGGAGTCTACATGTAGCTTCTAATCTCTTTTTTAGTCTCAATTATTAAGACTGACTTATTGTTCACATATTCATACATAACTTTCTTTCTTTATCATTTGTTCCTTGAACAACACTCTTTGATTTTCTCAACATGATAGGTTTAATCAGTTCAAGGTTTCTTAATCTTCATCTTTCTTGTTGTACTTCCTACAAAATAGTAACTTTTGTATCAATTTCAATGCTATTGTACATATATATTCTACTTCTTGGCAAAATTATACCCACATGGAGACTTCAGAACATACACTTTCCCCCTCAAATGAGAACGTAACTAGATTTTGGAACTAAAAACCTTTTGAGAATGGTGAATGTTGAGCTTAATGCCTGAACAATGTTATTAGAAGCTTTTATTTTCAAATTAATCATGACAGTATTTAAGTAGTCACGATTTATGTTTTGGTCCTCATTCAATGATATGTACTGGTGGACTTTCATGTCCATCATGTGACTTTTGAACAATTCATAATATTTATGAATGAATGTCATTGGATTCAATAATCCAACACCTATGTGTTATGTTTGTTGTATGGTTCTGTTAATCATTGTGGCTTTCCATTTTCTATAAAATTTACAGTTTCAAAACAAAATAAAAAAGAAAAACTAATATGAAATTGATTTGAATTAAATTGACATTGTTATTAAAGTAATCAAATTATGAAGGGAATTTATTATACATTAAGTAATGGTCTCCTTTAATTTCTTTTGAAGCAAAATATATAAAATATAATATTTTAAAAAATTTAATTTTCCAAGTAATACTGCATGAGATAAAATATAGATTTTTTAGATATAAAATATTTGTGTATAAATTATTAATATACATATATTAAATTTATATATTAAATAATTATTAAATTAATAATCTCTAAAAGTAAATATTCTAATAGTAAATAATTATTTTTAAAAATAAATTTCAGGGATTGAATTGGGTATATATATATAAAAAATAGAACTTGTGAGAGTGATGAAAGAAGGAAAGAAGAAAAAAATTAAAAAGAAGAATGAAAGTACAAAAGTAGGTTCTCTTTATTGATGAGTGTCAAAAAAATTTGATAGGTAGTTTTGTAATTTTGCATGTACATTGGTTTATTATTTAGATAATAGATTGTTGGTTTTTGCTTTTAACAACACATTTTCTCTACAGACATTCCTTTAATTTTGGGTGTGAAGAACTAGTTGTGAATTTTGAACAACAGTTCCTACGTGCATTCGTAGCTTTTGAAAGTTAGGATTTAATGTGTTAGGAGAAGACATTTTAATAATTTTTTAAAAAAAATAATTTTCGACATCATTTTAATTATTTAAAAAAAAAACTAATATTGTTTGTCACATTTGACACAAGTTAACACCATTAGTAAAGATTTTGTTAGAAATATTAAAAATAGTTTTTTTTTTAAGTTTAAGGACTAAATTAGAAGATAAAAAAGTTAGGGACTAAAAACAATATTTGATAAAAGTATAGGGACTAAAAATATATTTTTCCGTAAAATGAATATATTAAATAATTATTAAATTAATAATGTTTTAAAGTAAATAATTTTTTTAAATAGAATTTTTCATTTTAAAATTACTATTACATTATCGCTTATATTATAATTTTCTCTAAATTTTAAAATAATAATAATAATATAAGATTAAAAATACAAAAAATAATATATAAAACTAATTTAAATATGATAAATTGTTTTAAAAAATTACAAATGTTAAAATTATAGTAAATCATTATTTTAAAAAATTAATAAATCTCCATTGATGATAGAGCATATTGTATAATATCTGATATTGTGAAATTAAATATTCAATCTGACGGTTCAAAATATTAAACTTAAGGCAAAATTAGATTAACAATTTGTTAATATTAAAGTTTTGATCCTATAAATTTTAATGATTGATGTGAAGTTTAGATAGATAGATAAGTTATAAATCTAACATTATTATATTTGATGTGTAACATGTTTAATGATAATTTATATTATAGTGATAATTAATAAATTACAATTTTCAAGTTTAGAATTATTTATATTACTTGTAACGTATCTAAATTGATATTTTTTAATTCTAACATATTTAGTTTTTTAAAATATATTCATAATTAGTTAAGAAAATCAAAATAAAGATATTAATTATATGACTTTAATTTTTATGTACTGTTAATGATTTATTTATATTATCAACAAATTAAAAATCATTTAACATATAAATTTTAAAATTATTATTATAAGAGTTAACAATTTTATAGGTTATCTCATAAGAAACATTAGATGTCTATTTTTTTTTTTTTTTACAATTTTGGTATATTCAAATTAAATTATTGGAGAAATGACTATCGCTCTTTTCATGACCTGATTTGATTAAACTGTGTGGAAATGGGGCACCAAGTCTGGAGAAAAAAAAAAAAGGAGGTTAGAAAAGCATTCACCAAATTTTCCATATTCCAAATGGTCATTGTTTTAAATTGTGGTTGTGGTTATGCCTTGATCTTTGATACTAAATGCGGCCACAATTGCAGTTATAATGTGGTTGCCCCTGCCTGCTACAGGGGTTGCCATAAGGAAGCAGTTTTGTGTGTGGCTGTAGCAAACCAAATAGCCTTCTGAAGAATAGCTGATGTAGCGGTGCTATGTGTTGATTCCAAAAAAACACCTCTGAATAGAGACAATAGGGGTTTCTTGGGGGTTATGTTTGGGATTTCAATTTTCAAAAATGAAATCTACAGCTGTAATAGTAGTGAAAATGATAAAGACTTGGATTTAGAAAATGGTGATTGATAATTGATGATTCCTATCTTGAAAACTTGTATTTGACTTTTATTGGAATTTAAATGTTATGTTTAAGACACCTATGACTTTTTATTGTTCATTATGAATGTGATTCACTTCGAGTAATTTTTTTTTTCATTTTTGAGAATTTATATGTATATAGTATACATTATATAAACTATATAAATATTTCAAAATAACGGCAATCCCATTATAGCATTTTTGGGGCCAGCTGCTAAGTGTTGCTATTGGGAATTTGAAACATTGGGTCGCACAATAAAAACCTTCATAATGCAGCAGCAATTGCGGTTGCGGACTGTATTTAAAAACACTGGTTTTTCTGCCTTTACCTGAAGGTTATGTGTTCAAGTCGTAGTAATGGCCTTGCTTCCGGCAAGGATAAGGCTGTGCATATTTACTTTCCCTAGACCTTTTTAGGTAGGATAAGTCTATGTACTGGGTTTTTCTTTGAAAGAAATGAACTGGAGTCATCAATGTTATACCCTGTTTCCTCGGGGGATTTTGATTTATGTGGTAATCAATTGTGTAAATTAGGCAAAGTCTGTTGTCTAAATTATATGTCTATATAGCTGCTGAAAAGTACCTAGTTCTTACTTGCTTGTATGTGTCCTCATGTCCGAACTTGATTCGTTGTCTTGCAGCATACATAAGGGGAGGGCTTGTCAATGTTCTTTCATATTTTGGCAAAAAAGTAGGCAACTTTAAGATGATAGAAATAGGATATCTTTCCACCTAGTAGTTTGGATGCTATAACTGTAATATTTGAATGTAGATTTGGGGGTTTCTAGTTATAACATGTATGTTCTTTTATGTATTCCAGTGTGAGTGAACATGCTTTATGCCTCTGCTATGTAGATCAACTTTGTGCTTCTCATTAGTCGCCAAGGGAAGGTGAGACTGACAAAATGGTACTCACCCTATTCTCAGAAAGAAAGGAGTAAGGTAAATAATGAATTTCTTTTCATTCTTCTTCCTTATTATATATATAACATAATAACTATTTGATAATTTCTTAAGATCTTCATTTCCTTATGTATATGTAGAATCTTTGAATGTTGAGCACAGAGTATATTTTTTCCTGTTATTGTTTACATTTTCATATTGCATTGGCATTGATAATGTTGTCATGACTACTGCACAGAAAACATATTTCATTCTTCAAATTAACTATCCTTACTATCTAAATTTACATGTAATCTATTTTTTGAAAGGTAATCTGTGAGCTTAGTGGAATGATTCTTTCCTGTGCGGCCAAGCAATGTAATTATGTAGAATGGCAAGGACATAAAGTTGTTTATAAAAGGTATGGTAATGGAGACCATAGTTCTTTTGTCATACATTGCAACTCCTTTTCTTGGCACCCTTCTGTTTGTCGTGGTAATTAAACTGAGTCTTTACAAATGCATATCTGGTGCACGTATGCTAGTCTCTATTTCTGCATGTGAATTGATCAAGATGACAATGAATTAGAAGTCCTTGAAATGATTCATCATTTTGTGGAGATTCTTGACCGGTATTTTGGCAGTGTGAGTTCTCATAAGCTGACATTTGAAGGACACTACTTGATTTACTTAGAAACACTCCAATTATTCTATAATGATTGTTTTGTGTTTTGTAGGTCTGTGAACTGGACTTAATATTAAACTTTCACAAGGTTTGTATGTGGCCATGGCCTATGTTAGTAAAAAAAAAAAAAACTAGTTTTTCTTTCGTCTATTACCATTATAGATGATTCTTCCCATATAGATCCACCCTGAATTAGCTTCAATAATTGATTGTATAAAGTGCAAGTTTGTTTTTGTGAAGTAAGGTTCCTTCTGATCTGAGTTTTGTTTTTATTTGTATTGTGGAAGGCCTACTGTATACTATAACACCCCAAAATTTCCATAACTATAAGTATTATATCATGAATTATTCTTAATGCACCTATTAGGTCATGAAATATTTGATGGTCTATATTTAAGTTCTTTGGGTGAAATATCAATTAGAGATATTACGGAAATGTTTAAAGAGAAATGACCATATTGCCCTTTCCGTAAATCAAAAATGATAGAAATGCCCTTGAGGTCAAAATGACAAAAATGCCCCTGGATATTTTGAAAAGTACAAAACTACCCCTAGATATTTTAGAAAGATATTTTAGAATGGAAACTTACATAAACGCCCTTGAATATTCTGGAAAGGACAAGAGCACCCTTAGATATTTTGAAATACAGAGATAGAAATACAAGAATACTCTTAGATAGCAGATTATCAAAACAGTTCGTGACAGAAAACCATAAGTGAAATTAGGTTTTTTCTTAAGCATCCAATGGTATAAAAGGAAGAAAACTTATGTTCCCCTCCCTAGGTGTGAAAAGTATGTGTAGAACAATGTAGAAAGTGGGAGAATATTCATGAAAGCAACTTGCAAAAGTGAGCCATGTAATGAATACAAGTGTTAGGACACTTGTAAGACACATGATGAAGATTTTTCCTCTAACATTTGTGTGAACCTTGGAAAATAATGGTGAAGCTTCATGATTTTGCCAACTCAAAGGGACACTTGGAAGGAGATTAAAAGAACGCTTCATGAATTGGACAAGTGTCAAGACACTTGTATGGTGTAGATTTAGTTTAAGTAGATTTTTCTTAAAAAGCAAAAATCTTATCTTGTCTTCTTTGGCAAAACACGTGGGCAGTTAAAGGCATTATTTCAAAAATCCCAACGGTCAAAAGTTATATATGTGAGATAGGAGTGTGCCTTTAAAATTTTAAGGAAATCCAATGGTTAACGAATCCAGAACCACTATTTTACTAAAACAGGTTTTGGGGAAAATTCAAGAATAAAGCACAAAATATCTCTAACACCCAGCTATACCACGTAAAGCAGAAGGAAATTGGTGAAGATTGCTCTCCAAGCTGAGCAAATCCACGTGCACAATCAAGAGGATTAGGGAAGGCTTGAGAAAATTCAAGAAAGTGGACATTTGGTTGGTGGAAAAGCTAGAAACCTTGCCATTGGTCCATTTGGAAAGCAAGGTCATAATGACCTAAGGGATATTTTCATGGCAAAACAATTCATCCACTCAATAAATAGGGATAAATGGATCGAAAATTTCAAGCTTGTTTAAGGGAGTGAACGTGCAAATCTCCCTTTCTTTCATCCTTTCCTTTTATGCTACATCCTTTGCATCTTTAACTTTCAAGAAAAATAAAAGCAAAACCTAAGCCTTGCTACCTTGATACTTCACATGGAGATTAGGAGCATTTAGAAGAAGGATAGTCAAGCTTTTAAGAAGGAAGAACAAGGTATGTATAGGGGAGTTTATGCTAAATATAGTTTAAGTGTTACTTTGTTTAAGTATGTATGGGGAAGTTTTATGGTAAAAATAATTTAAGTATTATTTGTGTTTGAATAAGTATGAATAGGGAGATTTATGTTAAATGTAATTTAAATGTTTCTTTACTTAAAGTATTTCATCTATTTCTTTGAAATAAATTTTGCCCACCATGTGTTTGATAAAATGTTTCAAGAGATCAAGATGGTTTAAGGTTGTTTGTGTGAATAAATATTTGGGATTCTTGTGTTGTTGAGTGAGTTATGAATATTTATGAATTTCATTAGTTCTTATGAAGCTTTATGATTAAAGATAGTTTAAGATTGTTTGTTTAAATAAGTGCTTGAGTTTGATATATTATGACTTGTCTTTGAGAAATTTATGGAGTTGAACTATGGTTGTACGATTGAGTGCTTTTATAAAGTTTTATGTGATCAGTGGAAGAAGTTTTACATGTTGTTCAACTCTGTGTTAGTTCCATGTTGAAAATTTAAGCATATGAGATATAAAGTGAAGAGTAATATTGAAGAGTAAATATGAGATAAAAAGAGAATCATTCATGCATGTTTCATATGCATATGCCCTGTGGGGTTAAGCCGTGTTGCCCTGCGGGGGTTAAGCCGCGTTACCTCAAGAAGGGGTATGTCAGATAGCTAGAATTGAGAGACGAGCGTTTAGACAAAAGGTGTCTAAACTGGGGGGTAGTAACAGTAGGGAGATCACCTACCCATGATGATCACATGTAGTGTGGGTGTGAGTCCTTTTGCAAGACTGATCTACCCTGACTGTTCGATCCAATTCAAAGAGAAAGAGAGTTGAACTATCTTGACTATGGTACCAATTGATGAAAATTTGAGAGAGATTCATGCATCATATAAAGAAGATGAGCATGCATCGCATGATGAGTATGTTGTATGATTATCTGTATGTTGCATATACTGTGTGACTTGAACTATGTTTATTGTAAACTTGTCCTATATTTTGTGTCTGTGGTTGACACCTGCAATGACCTCAATTTATTTGGGCGAGCAGAGGAATAGTAAAAGCATAGCAAGTAGATGAATTTTGTGGAAGATGTTGAAAAGCTATTTAGATGCAGATATTATGATATTTATTTTGGTGATATGTATTATGTAATAGAACTAAGAAACGATCTGTATTTTATTAGTTTGGACTGTATTATGGACTGTATTATGGGTTGAATTTAATTATTATGGACTTCGAACGAACACGATTACAATATTGATGATTAGTACCCTTCGTATGAATTATTCTAAGCAAGAAGAAAAGAATTTTCCGTGAAATTGTAACTAAGATAGTTCTAAAGCAAGTAGAAAAGAAATTTCATTTAAAATCAATAAAATACAAGATGGTAAAACGAGATGTTACAATAGTGGTATCATAGCCTGGTTTCGATCCTGGGACCTGTAGGTTATGTGTTTGCTGTGTTTCTCTGCAATATGTATTGTGTTCTATGTACTTTGATATGAACCATGGGCTGAGATTTCTGTAATGTGCTCTTGGAATAGAAAAGAAGTAGACTAGGTTTCAATCTCTAGCCAAGAAATTATTTGGATTAATTTATTTGAACTGATTGGGAAAATTTATGGTTGTTATTTAGGCTTGAAATTCATGTTATTTGATGGTTATTTTATGATGAGAACATATTGATTTTAACCATAAGATAGATGATGATCTATAAGTTGGAATATTAGTGATGATTGGAATTATATTGGATGATTTTTGGAGAATGATTTTGATGATGTTTGGTCATTTTGAATTAATAAGTAGAGGATGAATGGTATATGGATAAATGGTTTAAAAAATTAGAGTGATTCAATTTTGAGGATTAAGTAGTGAGGAGGTAAGTGAAAGGAGATTTAAGAGGCATACTAGGTTTGAATCTTTTCTGATAAAGGTTTAAAGGAATTAGAAATTATTTAAAAGATAAATTGTGGATTATTAGTGAGATTTCTAACATGATTTTTCGGTTACTTGAGGATATTTTAGGGTCAAGTTGGAAATGATCTTACTTGAAGGAGGTATGATGGTTTAACCTTAATTGTGGTGCATTTGATGTGATGGTAAAAATATTTTTCCATAAGGTGATGGGTATTTTGCTTATGGATTATGGAGATTGGATGTTGTTGTCAGAATCAGTTTGTACTCCTGATGCCTGCTATATCATAAGTTTCAACACATATTCACGAGTTAGCAGACTGGCCACCTGGATAATTTGTGAATTGCAAAGAAACATTATGGTAAGCAGCCAAAAATACAAATAAATGACTGATAGGTGATTTTCTAGGTATCAATCTGTATCTCTTATTTATGTTTGATCGTGTTTTAATTACAAGTATTTTTTTCGAATCGAATAAAGTACATTCAATTCAAATAAATCATATTCAATATTCATGGGAATAAAAAGAGCCCGACTACTCTCTATAGTGATAAAGAGAGTGTAAAGTTGTATTGTGTTGAGTATATGATTGGTGGACGTAAGGAATAAGGATTAGTAAGAATTAGTGTATATGATGCTTTCAAGTTCTGAGGCTGAAGGTTAAGTTATGATTTGGGAAACCTTTAAGAGGTCATTTTTGGAGAGATATTTTCTTAAGGATGTTAGAAATAAGAAAGTGATAAAATTCGTGGAACCTAAGCAAAGGATTATGATTATGGTTGAGTATATAGCTAAGTTTGAATAATTGGTGAAGTACTTTCCTCATTATTAAGGAAATATGGTATTAGGTTACTTGTGCTATTTGACTTTAGTGTGACCTATTCATTTAGATTTTATTTGTGAGTAGGGAAAATTAAAATTTTAGGTGTCTTCTGTAAAGCTTGTGATTGAGACCCTAACTAGTATGTTTTGATTTTTGATAAGTATTTTTGTAACGCCTCTCTTTGCTCTCTTGTGCTTGATTGATTTTGGATGAGATTTCGTTTTCGCTTTGTATTTGAATGATTTTAGTTGTAAATTTTTCACGGAAAATTCTTTTCTTCTTGCTCTGATTTTTCCTTTCGTTTATAACATAGACAATTTTCCCTCACCGTGGTTTATACAAATACAGTTCATCAATACAAATTAGAATATAAAACAGTCTATGTTACATGTCCATAAATAAACAGTCCAAATACATATCATAAGTCACAAAATAAAAATTACAACATTTTTACTTCATCTTCAATTTAATATCCATACACATCTTCAATCCAACATCCATGCTCAGCTACTACTGTTCATCTGCTCGCCCAACAGATTGGGGTCATCATAGGTGTCAACCACCGACACAAAATAGGGTAAGTTTATGACAAACATAGTTTGAATAAACAGAATATATATACATTCAAATGGTTATAATTAAAATAACAAGCACAGAGGATTCACCCACAGACCATATAAACAGCACACGAATTAAGTCATATCTGATGCAACACACAACATGCTCATCAACGGACAACTATTCCACATAATGGGTAAAATGATTTTTCTAAAATAACAAACACATTTGATTTACCCAGACACCACCTATTACACAACACACAGTTCAAATCATATTGTTTATATAATGCACAGATATACAACATACTCAACAAGTGATGCATGTGATGCATGCTCTTCTTCTTTATATGATGCATGACTGAGATCTCAGGTTATCATTAAATCATCATCAGTGGCCACAGTCAAGATAGCCCCAATCACTGGTCCAGAACTTGCACGATCAGTCAGGGTGTCACAATGGTGCACAGGAAAGTCACCCACACTACATGTGATCATCATGGGTGGCGTGAGTTCCCCACTGCCGAAGCACCCCCCAGTTCAGACTCCTCATTGTCTGAACGCTCGCACTCAGTTCCTCTAACTATCTGACAAACAACTCCACGGTTTAACCCCCGCAAGGCAACAACTCCACGGTTTAACCCCCGCAAGGCGTATGCATATGAAAATGAATGAATGATTTACTTTATCACATCTTTTCTCATTAATATTATTTTTCTTTTCAAATCACATCGGCCTCAAAACTCAACATCCTTAATAACTCATGGCGTATGCTTAACCACCACATAAAACTTACATATCATTTAAGCACACAACCATAATTCATCTCCATAAACTCTCCACAGATAAATTATATCACCATAGTCTACTTCATACCCTTTTTATATCAAGTCATGAACCATGAAACATGTAACGCCTCCTTTTACTCTCTCGTGTTTGATTGATTTTAGATGAAATCTTGTGACCACTTTGGATTAGGATCAGATTAGTTATAAATTTTACGAAAATTCTTTTTGCTTTGCTTGCACATGTTACTAGTCGTTTATATTATAAACGAATTCTCTTTTCATAGTTTAATTATAATGATCAAGTACAGTCCAACAATACAGACCAAAGTATAGTTCATTATACAGTCCCAAATACAAGCCGACGTAAAATACAAATAATTTAAATTCTAATACAAATCATCAACACATCTTCATCATTTTTTCTTCAAAATCCTTCTCAGCTTATGCTCCACTGTTTTCCTGCTCGCCCAAACACATTAGGGTCATCACAGGTGTCAACCACAGACACAAACATAGGGTAAGTTTATGATAAACAGAGTTTGAATAAAAGCTTATATAAAAGAATATATATACCTAGATGGTTATAATAGCATTTATAAAATAATATGCACGTATGATTCACCTTCAGATTAAATCACACCATCTACACAACACATAGTTCAAATCATACCGTTTATACAACACACATATATACAACATACTCATCAAGCAATGCATGAGATGCATGCTCATCTTTTTAATATGATGCATGACTGAGATCCCAGAGCTCAGATAGTCCACCTACTCTAGTGGAACATCCCTCCACTCTAAGGGTTTTACATGGTACCATAGTCAAAATAGTTTCACCCACTCTAGTGAAACCTTCCTCCACTCTGAGGGGTTATAGTCAAAATAGTTCCACCCACTCTAGTGAAACCTCCCTCTACTCTGAGGGGTTAAAGGGTACCATAGTCAACATAGTTTCACCCACTCTAGTGAAACCTCCCTCCACTCTGAGGGGTTAAATACAAATGAAATATGCCATGGCTTGCTTTTATTATTACTTTTCACAATTACTTTATTTCTCAGTTTCTCATATCACATACACCTCAAAGCTCAATATTTTTGACAACTCATGGCATATGCTTTTTAAATAACCCATAAAGCTTCTTTCAATCATCACATAAAGCTTTACATAACATCTTAGTATACAGCCATAGTTCAACTCCATAAATTCTTCACAGATAAGTCATAGTTCATCAGACACATGG
>PYAF01003698.1:59920-112585 GCA_007407185.1 Glycine tomentella
TGTTTCTTGGATCTAAAGACATGCTCAAAGCAAGTAATTCAACAGTATTATCATTGAACCTGCTATTTAATTCTTGTAATTGATAATCAATTATAGCACAAAAGATATTTACCTTATAAAATTTTTCAGTAGAAAAATCACCTTATTCATTTTGAGCAGAATAACAAGAGGAAGAAGAAAGAGAAAAAGAGAAAAAAAAGAGAAAGAAATGAGGAGATACCTGAAACTCTTTTCTTTCACTGATTTACCAAATGAAACAACTTTTTTGACTCCTTCTGTTCTCTTGGGATTTGTATTTCTTTTTTCTCCTTTGTGTTCATACTTCTCCCTTTTATAGTGTTCTTTCTCCCTCTTTCTCTTTATTATTTTCCTTTTTATTATTATTTTTTTCATTTTATCATCTTCCTTTCCTTTTTTTCTTTTTCTGTTATCTTTCTTTCCCATTTTATTTTATTACATTTTCTTTCCTTTCTTATATATATATTTTTTCCTCTTTTATGTTTTTTTTTTCCTTTTTATGATTTTAATATTTTTTCTTTTTTTAGTACATTTTCTTTATATATTTTTCTTTTCCCTTTTACTTTTTTTTTTAATATTTTTTCTTTTTTTCTTTTTTTTCTCCTTTCATTTTTCTTTTTTTATTAATTTTTAGGGGGGGCGGGGGCCCACCCTAGCCCCCCTAGTTCCGCCTCTGATGCAGATATTATGATATTTATTTTGGTGATATGTATTATGTAATAGAACTAAGAAACGGTCTGTATTTTATTAGTTTGGACTGTATTATGGACTGTATTATGGGTTGAATTTAATTATTATGGATTTCGAACGAACACAATTACAATATTGATGATTAGTACCCTTCGTATGAATTATTCTAAGCAAGAAGAAAAGAATTTTCCGTGAAATTGTAACTAAGATAGTTCTAAAGTAAGTGGAAAAGAAATTTCATTCAAAATCAATAAAATACAAGATGGTAAAACGAGGTGTTACATATACTAGATGAAATTCTAATTGCGGGTGAGCTTCAAGATTCCAGCAAGAAAACAGTAGCTCGATTGATAGCAGCACAGGTATGGAACAATTTTTCTCTTTCTTAAATGCTTTGCGGAGAAGTCTCATTCTCAATGTTACAGATTGAAATATTGAATGCATTTTTACTTTAATACCGACTTTCAGGATTCGTTGGTGGAGACTGCAAAGGAAGAAGCCAGTTCATTAAGTAATATAATTGCACAAGCCTCTAAGTGAGAACAAATGTTACCATTTCCTGCTCATATAGTATCTCGAATTGGCAGTGTCCCATTTTACTGTTATAGTTGTCTTTCTTGATGTTGTCTTTCTCATATCATGTTTGTGTATTCCTGAACTGTATTACTTATTGTGGTGACATTGAGCCCGGAGGGTTACTTTTATATGCTGTTCTGAGATTGAAATTGAATAGATTGCTTGTTAATATCCTTTTTTCTTTTTCCCATTTTGTAAAGGAGTTTGTAAGAATTATGAGAAAAAAGATATAACGACATTCGAGAGATGGGTGAATTGAAATGTTAATAGGTAGAGTATTATTTTCAATTTTTCATGGATAAGAAACTATCGTAAATAACACCTACGTTGTTTGAGGTCTTACATGAAAAGCACTGACAAATTTGGCATTACAACATTGTGCCTTAGGGATTGCTGATGTTTATTTGTACCGGAGGGCACAGTTTGTTAGTGTGAGAAAAATGGCAACTTGGTCAATACGTTTATCTACTGTTGGCTATATACTACTATTGATCTTGGATTTGGCTAATCCAATAATTATTTTCTAGATCCGTCCGAACCATGCTCGAACTTTTGTATTTACGTTTCATTAAATTTAATGTCGATCCATCTCCGCCCCTCCAATGTTTTTGTCTGGGTTGGCGCAAAATGTCTGTTCCACATGGGCAGAACAGCTATTCCAAACACAGCCATGGTAGTTAGGGTCACTACATCAACAACGTGGCATCAGGGTGGCTGGTGAAATGAAGAGGCTGTGCACTGCATATGTTGATTCGAAATACTGCAAGTAACATTGCACTGAGCTCTCTAACTGTAGATAGGTAAAAAGTTGAAGGATGTTTGTTCCTGCCCAAAATTAGTGTGCTGAGATCTCACATTAATTATAGATATCATTAATGAGTTGTGGAGCCACTCATTTATTCTGGAAGATGACCATGTGGTCATTAAGGCATTAGGTCATTTTAAGTTATCCAGATGAAAATAACGATTATTAAGATACGATACTAATTTTACTCAGAAATAAAAAAAAAAAATCTATATTATATAGTATTGTACGTACTTTTCAACTGCATTACTGCAAATAATGACACATTATATTCGGGCAATTTGTACCAGTACTATATATATAAGAGGAAACATTCGTTTTAATTGGTATGCATTAGCATTTAATGACTAAAAAATCATTGAATCTTTTATTTTTCAAAATTTAATTTAAGCATAATATTGGACTTTATTATTTAAGTTAAAAAAATATCCATATATATATATATATATATATATATATCAGAAAAAATCATGAAAAAAATATAGGGGAGAGAAATAAAATTATATTTTTATTTTTAAATAAAATAATAAAATAAGATAATATTCTTAGATTCAATATTGGAAAAGAAAATAATCAATGATTTTATAGTTTAATTTTTTTTTTTTTTTATGTTAAATGTTAATGCACTTCCCTTACAAAGGGGTCATCTAATACCTATACTCGAGCACACTGACTTAAAAAAAAAACGATTGTCTTGCCTCATTTAGGTACTGCTTTGATTTATTGCCAGACCACTAAGAATGAATGGCTCCCCTTTTAAGGATGGACATTTCTTTTTACAAGGATTAAGGTGGGTGGAGATTAACTAATAGATAACATATTATGCTATAAAAATAAAAAGGAATGTAAGAAGATAATTCTGTGTCCCTTCTTTATTTCATTCAGAGGAATTTATAGAAACAGCTGAAAGATAAAGATACCAATCTTAGGCCAGCTGTGCATAATGCTAAAACAGAGAATAAAGCATAACAGAATTGCTTAGGATATTCTAATTTGTTATAACCAACCGCTGACACTGCAAAGGAATAATCTACTGCTGGTGTCATACGAAATCTAGGAGGTGGTTGGGCTTCCGTAGTGTCCTCTTTGGCCTGCTATTGCTATCATTAACATTCTATAGAAACAGCTAACTAACTCGCAAGAGGGATAGAAAGTATGTGTCCATATTACACGGTTGGATTGTAGAAAACATAACAAATCCACAACTTTAAATTTAATGAAAATATTCAATTTAATTAACTATTTTATAATAAGAATATCCGGCCAAAAGGATTATTAAAAATGAGTTAAATAATAAATTAAACTATATAATCTCTTATTTGAAATTAAAATGCATAAATCAACATATGATATTTTTTCTTTCTAATTTAATCACGCATGCATTATACGGTAGAAGATAAAACGAGATTGGCTTGCAGTTTCTGTTTTGCTATAAATAATGATATGAGGACTGATGTACTTATATAATTTTTTATGCAAATGCCCTTATATCAATCAATTTTCTATATTTGTCTCTTTCTTTGGTGGGGTCTTATTTTTCTCTTATGTGGGTCTAAAGATCGAAATTAACCGTTATCTCTGACTTGACTACGAGCTACGTATATTAGCACATCCCAAAATCTAGTTTCGACACAATGGACATAATTTTCGTCTTTCATGAGTGGACTGTCTATATTTAAACTCTTCATAGTCAATATTTTATTGGTTGCTACTAAATTATGTCGACATTCCATGACATCGTTACTATACCAATAGAAAAATTGGAAATTATGGCAGTTGGCAGAACATAATAAATTACACATTAAGCCGTTCCATACGAATGTACACGTACCTTCAAATCTCGCTCATCTTCTGATTTGCACTTTAGTTTAGACACTCTTTGTCTCTCACTTTAATTTTTTCCTGCCCTACAATCACCATGAAAAAAATTCATAGTGATAATAAATTCTTTACTTTTTCGATCTTGATTTTCCTTGTTGTACTCCCGACTCTAGTCGTTGCTGAGTGCACGTGCGATCAAGAAGATGAGGAGCACGACAAATCGAAAGCTTTAAGGTACAAAATAGCGGCTTTGGTATCAATACTAGTTGCTGGTGCGATCGGCGTGTGTATTCCACTTCTTGGCAAAGTTATACCCGCGTTGAGCCCCGAGAAGGATATATTCTTCATCATTAAGGCCTTTGCTGCAGGAGTGATATTGGCAACAGGTTTTATTCATGTCCTACCGGACGCATTCGAGAACCTCACGTCGCCTTGTTTAAAGGAGAATCCATGGGGTGACTTTCCTTTCACTGGCTTTGTGGCTATGTGCACTGGCATGGGGACTCTTATGGTTGACACTTATGCCACGGCTTATTTTCAAAAACATCATCATCCACAAGTTGAGGCCATAGATGTAGAAAAGGAATCAGGGCATGAAGGACATGTGCATCTTCACACACATGCAACACATGGTCATGCACATGGGCATGTTCCATCTGATGATGATCAATCATCGGAACTTCTTCGTCATAGGGTCATATCACAGGTATTTCAATTTTTTTTACATTTTATTTTTATATTATGAAGAATATAAATTCTATACCTAATGGGTATAATTTAGTTGACAACTCACTCTGAATTTGTGTGGAAAAGGATCCTTGTTCAATCTCAGTAAAATACACTCTTGGAGAGAATGTCCTTAAGAAGTCTTTAGTCTTACTTACATTGATATAAAAAAAAAAGAATATAAATTATAATTTAGAGCTTCATATCCAAATTTTCTAAATTTTTAGTTCTCATGTGTTTGATCTTTTATATTTAGATTTCCCTCTTTTAAAAGGAAGAAACATATAAAGTAATAAAAAGAAGTAATTTATAATTAATTTGAATTTTAACTCATAAATTCGATCTATATATTGTAACTGTATTAGCACCTTTTTCACTTTACACATTTTTTTTTTCAATTTTAAGGGATCAAGTCCTCAATTTTCAATCTTATTATGCAAAACGATGAGTGATAAATAAATGGAGTACTTTTATTTTTTTTATATGATGAATGTTGAATTTTTAATTAATCTACATGAATTGTGATTGATGATTTTAAATTATTAATTGTAGGTGTTGGAGCTAGGAATTATTGCTCATTCTATCATCATTGGAATTTCTTTGGGAGCTTCAGAGAGTCCTAAAACAATAAGACCACTGGTAGCTGCATTGACTTTTCATCAATTTTTTGAAGGCATGGGGCTTGGAAGTTGTATAACTCAGGTACTATATTTAATATGTCATTGTCCGAAATTAGTAGTTCATGTGCCTCTTCTATATTCGATTCATGAAATTTCTTGATTGATTTACAATGATCAATGAACCAACTGAAGAAAAATATGAGGAATTAAAGTGATTGTGAAAATTATTTGTGACTGGGACCATGTGCGTGGTTCGGTTGTTATGAAACATATAACTATGTCAGGTTAGAATTTTTCAAACTTTTCAATTTTTTTTACTAATACCAATTAATGGTTGTTTTCTAACTTAGTATTTCTTTAATTAGATTAATTAATCGCTTGATCTTAAGGCTCTACGACGTTTTATATATATGGAGTTCTGGGGTGTCGTTGTTTTCTCCTAGTCATCAAATGATGGAGAAGGAGAACTCCATTAATTGTTTATTATTAATATCATATGATCGTACCGTACCATCTTTTTATTTTGGAAAGTCTTATGTAGAATGTGACATGACATGTCAAATTTTCTTTTTGAAGTGCCAAGATGAAATTGCTTAAACAGTTTTGCATAACAGTGTTTGTTATTAAAAAAAACATGTTTTTCATACATATATTAAAAACTGAATATATGTCAATAATATGTATAAAAAACTAATAACATGTTTTTATAACTAATCCACTTAGTTATGTTCAGCAAAACTAGATAAAAATTGAAAAAAATAGTTGGAAATTGAAAAACTAATTATTAATTTATTAGTATTCGATAAATTAGTTACTAAAATAGTTGAAAAGTATAGAATGACTCAAAAAAATAAAATACTATTTATTTTAAAAGGTAAGTATAAAAGTATAAAATTTAATAAATATATTAAGTTTAAAAAATGAAAAATCTAAAAGTTAAAAACTAGTGTTTCAAAAAATGCTTCTTCAAGTCGTTTTTCAAAAAACATTATTTCAAGATGAATAAATAAATGAATTTTTTCTCTAGTAAAAAAACTAAAAACTAATTGAAATGTTTTGACAAACATAATCTTAAACTTAATCTCACAAATTATCTCAATGAGTGCTAATTTATATTTTATAAAAGAAATTAATTAGTATTTTTATTCATATGAACTGTACTTTTATATCATGAAAATTTTATGATATAAGTTAATAGTAACAACGATAAAGTTGTATCTTAGTGACTTGTTAGACATGAGTTCGAATCCAGAAACAGTCTTTTTGTATATGCAAGGGTAAGACTCTTTTACATACTTATAGCGTATAATATTCCCCCCTCTTACATGCTTATAGCGTGAAACCTCCAGAAAATGGGATACGTATTAATGGTATCAATGTGGTTTAACATCTCATACAAATTACTCAAATATTTTCTATAAGTCAATTAATATAATTTATATATTTGACTTTAAAGAACTATTAAATATCGTTATTTTCTAAATTTATTGAAGTAGATTATTAGTCACCACAGATGACACAACTAGTGGCTAGACTGTCTTTAAATCTATAAAAAAAATACTTTTGAAACAATAAAAAGATATTATTATATTTATATAATTGCGTGATAACATATAATTAAATTAGAGTCAGTTGAAGTAGAAAACAATAATCAAGAGGAGAATGTTAACTCGACTTTTGGTTTAGGGTATATACGTGTATGTAAGAGAGAAAGAAAGTGAGAAAAATTTGACAAGTGATATAATAAAAAATAACCAAAATATAGCCGATCCTACGAGTTACGTTATGTATGCATTTTTACATTTTTACATATTTCAAAACTTTATGTATCTGAGTCAAAAGTATACAAGGTAACTTATGTGACATTTGAAGTGAAATTATTGCAGGCAAATTTCAAGAAGTTATCTATTACAGTAATGGGGTTATTGTTTGCTTTAACAACTCCAATGGGAATTGGAATTGGCATAGGGATCACTGAAGTTTACGATGAAAATAGTCCAACTGCCCTTATTGTGGAAGGAATCTTCAATGCAGCATCAGCTGGGATATTAATTTATATGGCACTTGTAGATCTTCTTGCAACAGATTTTATGAATCCAAGAATGCAAAAAAGTGGTAGCCTCCGATTAGGAGCCAATCTCTCTCTTCTACTTGGAGCTGGTTGCATGTCTCTTCTGGCTAAATGGGCTTAAGATAGAATCAGAGTTTTTTTAGGTTGGAGGAGAGTAAGGTGAATGTTTTTGGCCTAACCAAAAAGCTTTTTTTTTTTTTTTTTTTAATACATGCATTGGCTTTTAATAGATAATCAAACACAGCCTAAGTTGTTAATACTATTTTTTACTTTTCTCTAACTCTGCTTTCAGTTTGGTGTTGCTTCCTACTGTGTAATTAATGTACATCATAACTGTTTTGATGGTGGTGTTACATAATGGAAGATTATTTTCTTTACAAGTCCTTGATTATTTTCCATATAGGTTTAGAGGCATGGATAATCACTAAAAAATGGGATTTAGCGTCGATTAAACATGTCACTTATCGGTTGTTTAAACCGCTGCTAATATGAATTTTCACAGTTGCAAAATTGTCGTTGATTCTACAATCACCTGCAAGTAATTTAATTTTATATTCAAATAGCTTAGTGGTAGTTCAAACAATCACATGGGATAAAGTTTATTAAAAAAAAAAAAAAAACTATTTTGAGGCGGTTTCAATTGCGGCCGGCTATGCAAGATTTTTTTTTTTTTTTTTTATAATTTCTCTTTCCTACTTAATCATATTCATGTGTAATCTATCATTTGATGACCAATTCTATTCTTGTTCATATCCAACATAGATATCAACTATGAATCAAAGAAAAATAAAATAATGTCTTGAAAAATGAGAAAATACATAGATCAAAGTATCAAGAAAAGCTTAAATCTTAAATATCAGGATAATGGTACATATATGGTTTCTCAAAGGGATATTGTCTGGGTTCTACCCATATGTGTTATGATTTGTTATTCATGTTCATAGAGATAACTATATTTAATATTAGAAATTTATTACTTATTCTCTTATCCAACGATTTCATTCACATGCTACCGATTACTTTGAGAACCTCACATCATCTTGCTTAAATCAACATCTATATATGGGTGTATTTTTTAAAATAAGTTGTGGCTTAAGTATCAACCACAAATAAATTTGTAACTATGTGCAATGTTTTAGGAAAGCATTGTATATAGTCTTGTGGTTGATAGTTATGCCCCGTTTATTTTCAAAATTAAATTCATAGACTCTAATTTAAATAAGGCGAATTAAGGTTTTTAAAGGCATCGGGTAGCATGTGAATGAAATTGGTGAACAATACCGCACCCTCAACAAAGATCTTAAATATGCATAAGAAATCTATTTCAGTCTCCATGGTTGATGCAATTATCTCCAACCTCCACTTCATAATCTCAAGGGAAAGCGGTGTTTCACTAGGCATTGTGATTGTCACATTTTGTTGGATAATATCACACTAGGCATGGTCGTAGACCTAGTTGGTTGGAGTAGGGTTACACAAGGCATTTCCATGGACTCAATTGGTTGGATATGGGTCACATAGGGTGTAATAATCCGCTTCGTCGCTACATATCACTACTCTAAACTTATAATTTTCAATTATTAATGAAAACTCTTAAATTTGATTATAAAAATGAGAGTAAATTTTTCACGATATTACACTCACCAGACATCGCATAAATACGTAAATAAATAAATATACATACATCATTGAACCTTTATATGTTATTCACATGTCAGAACCTAGTTTGGTTTTTACATGTATTTAAGCCTGAAATTTACATGCCTAACCAAGAAGAGTCAAGGAACCAACTAAGAAAGAGTTGATAACAAAACACAACTCTTTTACAAAATGAATTCCAACATTACCACGTCGGCTTGCTAGCTCTAACAGAAGGATCTCTCTCCAATATTACCTATTGCTGCTCATTTGTTCCATTAACAAAGGTTCATGATCATCATAGGTACCAACCACACAGTACAACATTGTAAGGGTGAGTTTATTATACAAGATCAATAGGCATCAGATACAATGATTAGCAAGAAAACGGTAATGATATCAACAATCATTCTCAGTAATCAATCAGTTCAACACACACTCAACAAACTAGTCATCAACTTTTTCCAGAATTCAAATCAATTATGCTCAGAATGATGCATGCACCTGACTCCACTCTCACCATGCAATGTGGTACCATTGGAAATAGCCTCTCACTTAGGAAAATGATTCAATCGTTTGTCAGGATCACCCTGTCGTGCACTGGTCATTCCCCTCCAATGGTGATCAGTCAGAGTCTCAAGGGAATTCCAAACTGAGTGACATGCCACCCGCATTTTTATTCTCATAAAAACCACAGATACACACTGCCTTCATTCTATTTCTATGCAATTATGAAGTATGAAACATGGGTTCATCAATGCACTGACCGTGGATAGAGACCGGAATCCTAAGCAATCCCTTCTCCTCTTCAGGAATACTTAAAATTCGTAAACTCTTCCTTGCAAGGATATCCAATAAGTCTTATGTACATACACAACATACAAACATGGGTTCATCAATGCACTGACCATGGATAGAGACAGGAATTCTAAGCAATCCCTTTCTCTCTTCAGGAATGCTTAAAATTTGTAAACTCTTCCCCGCAGGGATATCCAACAAGTCACTGCACCCCCTATGTACAACATACATCCATCATGATGACATCATCAACATCAACATCATCTCTCATCTATGTCATCATCAACATTAATATTATCTCAATCTCAATATCATCAACGACATCGATATCATTTCATTTCAATATCATCAACAACATCCACATCATTTCATTTCAACATCATCATCACAAACATCAATATCATCTCATATTAATATAATCATCAATATAATCTTATTTCAATATCTTAATCAACATCACAAACCTCATTCATTTACAATCCATGTTACCACGAGACTAGTATTTTAGAAAAATTCTAAATTAAAGAGGAGGACTACTATATAAAAAATACTCTTATGTACATTTAAAAATTTAATAAAGAATTAAATAGGAGAATATATTATAAAATTTTGGGTAGAGTCTCCTCTGTAATTAAAACTTTTCTCAAAAATCCAATCATTACAACAACAACATCATTCACAGTTTTATCCATCAATAACAAATTAATCACATCTCATTAGTTAAAAACACATTTTTTTCTTGAAAACGAGCACACAACAGGAACAAACATACATCAATAATAAATATATCGCATCCCATTAGTTTAAAACATAGTATTTTTTGAAAATCAACACACAACAGGGGCATGCATACCTCTCCATAATTGGGTTCCCTGATCCCAATTATGGTATCAAAAGCTGTAAACAAACAACAATAAACTCATCTCACCTATCTATCTCCCTCTGTTAGCTCCTTGAAGCATCATTTTGAGCTCTCTCAAGTTCACATGCTTTGGCCCAAACGCAGAGCACTATATACCAAATCAAAGATAGTTTAGTATAGATTTCAAAGACAAGTTTAATATTAACATTCGGGGTCAAATATCCACTCAAATTTAAAAAGGGGCTAAAATGGTGTTTTGAAAGTCCACATCAAAAGAACGTCATTTTGATATTTCGAACACACCAATGTGACCGAGGCTCAACGAAGGTCACAAAAATGACATCAATATTATAAAAAGGAATTTTTACAAGAGATTTTTCAAAGGAAGTGTAAAAACATCCAATAACGGTACCCAAATCACAAGAGATACCCAGAGAGACTTCAACTAGTTAGGAGAAGGCATAAAAAACACAGTTACCTTGAAGAAACCGCGAAGCGAGGATTGAAGACTCCATTCTCTACTGAACCCTCGAGTTGAGTTTTGAATATTTCACTCCGATTAAAGTGTTCCTCTCCGTGCTGTGATTCAATGGTAAGAAAAGGCAGCTTGTGACGGTCATCGGTGGCCGTGGCTAGTGGAGGATGAGGGTGAGGGGTTGGGTGGCTGTTTGGGGAAGAAGAAGGCTGATTTTTTTTCATGCTTTTATGCTGCTGCACGTAGTTGTAGCCGCCTTTACTCTCGCCTGGGCGAGCTGACCCAATTTTTGAAATTTCACCGCTTCTATAAAAATTAATATCTCACGCTTCAAATGTTATTTCGTCAATCCCAACAGTCAAAATTTACATATGTGGGTTAGCAGCGTACCTTTAAAAGTTGAATGGGATCCAATAGTTAACCAATCCAAAATTGTGATTTTACCAAAATAAGTTTTGGGTCAAACTCGAAATCACACAATTTCAATGCAGCTCAAACAAACTCCATATAACTTAACATCCACACCAAGCAATTGCACAAGGATAATTCACACAATAACTCAATTAATCTAAAATAATCAAATAATCAAATAATACAAGAAATACATCAAACATATTTTCAGTTATCAAAATTTCAGGGCATTACACAGGGCATTGCCATAGACTCGGTTGGTTGGATATAATTACACTAGGCATTGCCATAGAATCAGTTGGTTGGGTTGGAGTCACACTATGTGTTGCCATTGACCCGATGGTTGCCATAGACCTGGTTGGTTGAATGGGGATCTTCTGGAATCTATTGCTACCTTGTTTATCTTTTGAATCAGTTATATGTTTCCTCAAATCCCCAATGTTTGTGTAGGGGCTCAACCTTGAACCTTTAAAACTGGCTACCTCGTATGGCGAGTCCAAGGTGAAGCTCAAAAAGATCCTCAAGCGGGAAAACTTGTACCCAAATGGGAAGACCCATTCATGGTCGTCACAAGCCTTGACAATGGGGCTTATACGTTACAAGAACTAAATGGTAAAGCAATTCCAAGAACATGGAACACTACCATCTGAAGTTTTACTTCAGTTGACTTTATGCAAGACCGGGTGATGTACCCTTTTTCCTACTCAAGTCTTTTGTCCTTAGAAAAAACCAGGATTTTGGCTTGAGAGGTTTTAACGAGGCACATTCGGGAAATAAAAGGGAATTTGTACTCAATTCCTACATTGAATATAATATATCTCTCTTTGAATTTTATTTACTTATGCCAACTTTCCAAACGTTCGCGAAATCTAAGGTCTGCCCTTGGTGAACCTCGCCAAAACCCAGGACGGACACACGTCGCTGGTCGATTCTCCAAAGTTTGCAAAATCCAAGGTCTGCCCTTGGTAAACTTTGCCAAAACCTAAGATGGACACACGTCGCTGGTCAATTCTCTAACGGTTTGCAAAACTCAAGGTCTGCCCTTGGTGAGCCTCGCAAAACCCAGGACGAACGAGTTCCTAGTCGATCTCCAAAGGCTCATGAAACCCAAGGTCCGTCCTTAGTGAGTCTCAGTCTCCAAAGGCTCGCTAAATCCCAGGTCCACCTTTGGTGAGTCTCAATCTCCAAAGGTTTGAAAAACTCAAGGTCTGTCCTTGGTGAACCTCGCCAAACCTAGGAAGAGTATATCCCTGATTCAAGGCTTGACAAACCCAAGGTCCACCCTTGGTGAGCTTCCTCATTGTCAAGTTTCCTCTACATGGAAACCCAAGGTATGCAAGGTCTACCCTTGACAAACTTTTAAACTCCTAAAACCTTGCCAAACCCAGGAAAAGCATATCCTTGGTCCAAGGCTCGACAAACCTAAGGTCTACCCTTGGTGAGCTTCCTCATCGTTAAGTTTCCTCTACACGGAAACCCAAGGTATGCAAGGTCCACCCTTGACAAACTTTTACACTCCTAAAATCAGTTTTTGCAGGAATATAAGAAACCCAAGGTCCACCCTTGGTGCACAAAACCCAAGACACTCTTGCTACCATAGCTTTGGAACAACGAAAAGCATGGCCAAAGGTTTAGTCATTTATCCTCGAACAAGGGGTAAAACGAGACACCACCAAACTAGTCGGCAAGACCTTCAACAGGTGGAGTTCAATCTATCTCCTCATAAGCATCAGGAGAGAAGTTCCGTAAAGCGAAGGTCAGCAAGACCTTTAACCGGGTGGAATTTAGAATACCTCCTCACAAGCATCAAGGGAAAAGCTTGTTGATTCAAGTGAAGCATAGCATCAATGAACAAAGATCAAAGCTTCAAGATTTTGTGCTTTCAACATGCTCAAAGGAAAAGTTCCATGGAAAGCTTGAAGACAATTTGATTAATGTAAAAGGAAGTATATGATCTGATAATCCAATTATGCATATCATGCATTATTCATTCATCTAGGATTGTTAGATTAACAAAATTAATTAAAGATAAGTCACTAATAAGGATTTAAAAAGCTAAGTTTTTGGAATAATGAAGCCTTACTGAATTAATCGATTACAAGGCTAATGGAATCGATTATTCTGTTCTTCGTGCCTTTAGAAAACAAATCATGAACATTGTAATCGATTACATATCGGATTAATCGATTACCTAGGCGTTTTTATGAGAAATGGAACTCTCTGGCTTAATCGATTACAGAAATTGGTAATCGATTACAATGTGCATTTAGAAAAACATGTGCCTCTGGCTTAATCGATTACGTATCGGAATAATCGATTAAATGGTTCGTTCTTGGAACTCTGGACTCACAATGAGCATTTTAATCGATTACTATCTTGATTTAATCGATTACATATGCGAAATAATCGATTACTGGAGCGGGTTTAATCGATTATTATCAGTTAAAAAGCTGTTATAAAAGGAACCTCTCAGGCTGAGGTTTGTAACTTCTGTGACTTTTGATATTTTCGAGTTCTAAGCATTCACAAACATTCTGAGCTTTCATTAGTGACATTCTCTGATTTCTAAACACATTGAGGCTTCACAAATTCATATGGGTTTTTAAATCAAGAAGGTGAAGTATCATTGTTCATTCAAAGCATAAGGAAAGGAATGCATTGAGTTGGTAATCTGTAATTCAACCAGTTGATTCATTCATGTGCATGCATTCTTGGATTATCAGGTGATATCTTTCCTTGTCTTTGAAGGTGTAAAACTGTTCTTTTGAATTTCTGTAAAGATTAGTCTATTGTAAATGGGTTTCTTGCAAGTGTAGAGATAGTGTTTCTCTAAGGACAGCTGAGTAGTGTTCTCAGTGTGGGTTTTGGTCTCTAAGGGTCTAATAGGGTTTTAGACTTCTAAACTTTATCTAGGGTTGATAAAGAGAGGCTTGTAAAATTGCTTGTAAGAATATTTTTTGCAATAGTGGAACTCTACTCTAGTGTTGAGTGGAAGAACTAGATGTAGGCTCATAGTGTTTGAGGTGAACCAGTATAAAAATCTGTGGCTATTCTTTCTTCTCATCTATTCATCTCTTAATTGCTTTGTTTGTGAATCAATTTCATTGTACAGAAAGTTGTTCTCTGTTTTCTATTGTTCTTGGAAAGGGAAGTTGATTGAATATTGATTCTTGGTGTTGAAACAATTTTTGAATGTGATAAAGATCCTGTGGTAACTCTGATTTTAAAATTTTAATTGGCCAAGGTTCAACCAATTCACCTCCCCTCTTGGTTGTTTTGAAGTGTTCCTTTGTTTTTCAAAGCTCCCAAAGTGACATGAAGTGGCATTATATAAATGACAAGACATTTAATCAGGTTTAAGTCAAACCTGAGATGATTCTATGTCATCTAAAGTTCTCTATTTTCGTCAAGGTCTCCGCAAGGACATCATCCAAAGCGGCCTACCCTTACTATTATGGAGCATTGCATAAATAAAAAAAAAACACACAAGACAGAGAACAAACAAAGAAGAATTTTATCAACAAAAGGAAACATTTTCATTATGAAGAATAATTGTCAGAGTAACAAAGCCTTTATGGCTAAAATTCAGCAAAACAAAAAATACAAAAAAGGCAGTCTAGACATCGGCCCTTGTGTCCTACTCCTTGTTGGCACCCTCCTCTGTAACAGTAACAACTATTTCTTCTTTGTCAAGTAGAACATCGTCCTTCGCATCCTTGAATGGGTCAAAAAGACCCAAGTCAAGGTCCTTTGGGAAGAACCTGGCCTGCCTGATGGCCTTATGGAAGCCCTTTTCATGCTACTCCACAACCTTCTTCTTATAAATGAGCAGCTCTTCCGCAAGCTATCAGTGAACCCCATTCTCCTCTGCCACCTTAAGCTCAGACCCTCTCATTCTGGACTCTGCAGCCTTCAAGCGAACCTCAAGGTCGACAAGCACCTTGAACAGATGATCCTTCTCAGTAATGGCACCCTTATTCTTGCTAGTCAATTCTTTCTTCTCCTTTAGCAGCGCCTTGTAGTGACCGACCAAATCTTCCCCATCCAAACGGGTGCACAAGAGCTTGGTCAAGACACCACCCACCTTTGCATACAACTGGTGGTTGGAGTTGATCGCCTTAGCAAAGGCGACAGTGGCACTGGTCATCTTGGACCGCTTTATTCTGTAGATGGTTCTAACTATTGCCTTCCACTTGGCAACCTCTGCCTCTAAGGATGCTACCTTACTCAGAAATTCCTAGTGGCGCTGTCCGTTCTCATCCAAAATTGCCAAGCTCCTCCGGAGAAAGACCTTAGCAGCGTCAATTGCATTTTGAACCCCCCACTAACCGAATCAAATTATTGTCGATTGGAGTTTCCAAGGAGTTAGAGTTCTTTGCTCTAGCCTATACCCCATGCTCCACATTGATTCAATATGTCTCGAGGCATGGACGTGCTCAAGGGAGACACTGGGGCGAAGGGAAGAGGAAGAAAAAGGCAAGTCGATGCTGGTACAGCAGAAAGAGCAGCGAAGTTGAAGTAGAAGGAGACGACACCTCAGGAGAACTTGCAACCGCAACATCAACGCACGACGAAGGAGTAACTATGGTGGACGAATGAGCCATGACAGGGCTAGCAGAAGAGATCGACACATGGGTCACAACAGAAGAGGGAGCAGAAACCCCATGAGCAGTATGGGAATGGGAAGTTGCAGAATTTTGAGAAGCAACATGAGCAGGAGCCGCAGGGGTAGCTTGGACAGTCGGTGATGAAAACAGTATGAACAACACATAAGAACCAAGAGGGGTGAATTGGTTGATCTTGGACAATTAAAAATTCTTTAAACAATTAGTTATGAAGAACATATCACAAATAATCCAAGAATGCTCCAACCAATCAAACACCATAACTCAAGAATGCAATCACAAAACTTTTACTTGTTGAATAAGAAATATAGCACCAAAGAATGAGAAATTGTAACAACAAGAAAAGATTAAAAAGAAGTAGTCAACACAATGATTTATACTAATTCACTTCTCAGCCTTTAGAAGTTACATCCAGTTCTTCCAACCATATTGGTTAGAGTTCCATTAGTAACAAATTGTTCTTACAAGTTTTTTACACAATCACTCTTAATCACACCTAGATTAAGAATAAGAATTTTAACACACTTAGAATCTCTGTGATCAAGACATTTAGATCACCTACCTCTACTTTTACCCCTAGGAATACCTATCCTAGAAAAGCTTTAAGAATCCTATTGTTATTAATATACAAAAGAATTCACAACAAAGTGTAAAGAAAGAAACCACCAGATGATCCAGTAATGCTGAATGCAAATGATTTACCAGACTTGAATTAAAAGGTGAAAGAAGATACTTCTGAAACTTTATTTTGAACACTTCTTTAAAAAGCTTGCCCAAGAGGAAACCCTCTTTTGAAATCTTTGAATCTTGAGGATTTGTGGGACTTAACAGAGTTTAGCACTTGGAATCTTTTCCTACTTCAAAAAGCTAATGAATATGCTTTGTAATTTTGTTGTTCTTTTTCAAAACAGCCAACATCTATTTATAGAAATTAGTTTGTAATTGTCAGTAATCTATTAATTCACTAATGTAATCGATTAAAACCACTTATTTAATCGGTTGTTAACAAGTTTAATCAATTAAAGTGTTCTTGAACTTTCTGGAAAAGATTCATGAGCAATGTAATCGATTATCACCAGAAGTCTTTGTTTTAAAACGTGCCAAGTAATCGATTACAGCAGTATCATAATCGATTATCACAGGAAGACTATTTTGTGACTTTTGTGTTGTGTAATCGATTAAAGTGTCATCAAAGTTTAAGTAATAGATTACCATATTTTGGTAATCGATTAAACCAGTGCGAAATTTTTTTTCCAAAACTTAAGCATGAAACACTTGGCTTTTTGTGCAATCATGAAAACTTAAAAGCTTTTTCACAAAACTTATGCTTTTATGAAAACCATGAATGCAAAACTATGAATGATGTTTATGCAATGCAATGGATCATAGGATGGAACACCTAGACATCTAAAGATTACATATGCCTTCAATTGAATGGCATGTAAAAGCTAAAACACATCCATGTCTAAGATCCTCAGCATCTTGATCCTCTTAAGGTCCCCCTGTATCTAACAATCTCCCCTTTTTTGGCTTTGATCATGCCAAAATTTAATTGAACATCTTGATCGATTGTGTTCTTTTGGAAGATGATTTCTCAGAGCTTTTACTTGATACCTGAAATAGATTCAGCTTCTTACCAAGACCAAATATCAAGTATACTTTGCATAAACAATTTACATTCATAAGTATTTATATTGCTCCCCCTTTCTAAGGTAATTTCATATCATTTTAGATAAAGAGCAATGGTTAAATCTAGTTTAATTAGAGTAAAGGTTCATCATTTCCCCCTTGTTTTTCTTTTATTCTCCCAACACCCTGCATATGTTTATGTTCATTTTTCTCTCTGCATGATATGTTCATTTTTCTCCCTGCATGATATGTTCATTTTTCTCCCCTTTTTGGCTTATCAAAGACAAAATATTCCAGTAGTAGTGAAATAAGCAAAGGAAGATGTAAACAACATAAAACAAATTTCATTAATCATTCAAGATGCAAACATAAAAACATGAAGATTAAGCAACAAAGATGAAAGCTAAAACTGACAAAATAGAAACAACACAACCATAAGCTAATAAAGACAACCACTAAGCTAAGGATCAAAGTCTCTAAGACTCATTCTAGTCTTTATATTCTCCAATCTAGTGGTCATGTCTTCCAAAGAGGCATGAACATCAGCTAAATGTTCATGATGCAAAGCTACCATTGCATCCATTTTTTGAATCATAAGAGATTCAAAAGGACTCCACTGTTGTTCAGTAGGACCAGCCTCAGCATCTTTTTCCTCATCAGATCCTTGTCCCTCATCAACAACTCCTTGAGGAGCTTGAGCTCCAGCCATTGTCCACCCATTTGTAGTTTTCATCAATCCCAGCTTGTTGAGATGCTTTACAGAGATGAGGTTGGTGGTATTGTCATTGTGCATGATTGGTTGACCTTGGTGTAAGGATGTAGGTAATGATGCAGTGAAGAAGCCTATCTTCACTAGTCATGTTACCAACCCCCAATCTATTTCTTATTTGAGCATGTGGATCCAATAACATACTCTTGTATGTATTCATCTTTGAATAGCTTCATATTTCTTCAAACCTTCTAACACCTTCACAAGAGATGCCAGCCACTGCACTCCACACAGTGTCATCAATCTCCATGGAAACTCCATTTACTTTGGAGCGTTGAACACCATCCATACTGGCCTTGGCACAAGTATAGAACACTTTTATCAATTCAGGGTAAAAGGTACCCTTCATCTCCAGCAGCTTTGTAAGGCCCTGTGTGTAACACCCCGTGTGCACCCAGTGTATTAACATTATTATTTATATCAGATTAGCGCTTAATCACTTAATTAATTACTTTGCGGAAGCATAATCGAAAACCATATTTCTTGATTACATTATGTATGGAATATAAACATCTCATCTCAAAACAACACAAGCCCCTACTGATCCAGATTACATAAACATAACCATAGGCAGATGTACACAAATATCTCAACAGATATAAACAGGAGGAAACATCATAACATAACATATACTGGTTATGTACATATACATCATCTGACACTCGAAGTGTCTATACAAAAGAATCCGAGTGTTTTTGATCTCTAAGATCCTTCCTCACACGAGGGCATACATAACATATACATAGCAAAAGAATACATGTGTGCACCACACATCTTCCCTCTACAGGGGTACAATATATCATCAAAAGACTGAGCCACCAAGCTCTCCTCAAACTGCCTCACAGACAAGCAGGTACCGTCTCTACTGGGGCCTCCCGCCCTGAAACCGCTCCTCTCTGCCAGAAGCGTCACCTGAAACCACATAAGCCCCACACGGGGTGAGATAAACATCCCAGTAAGCTCAGGGTCCTTGGAGGCATCTCCTCCACCCTGGCTCACTCTCCATGACACAAGTCATCAAGGCATCACAAACAAACTGGCCTCCCGGCCCAGCCTCCCGGCCCTCATAACAATGCAAGCAAGTCATCTAGCTCTAATGTAAGGTGGATCCAATCAGCACCAAACCTCAGTGTGAGACCGAAACTCACACCCGTGCCATCCCATCGGTAGCTACCCCTTATGCATGGCGGCACGTATATGGTACCTCCGAGAATAGGCAATCAACCGCAGTGGGACACACCTATCTCTTGGTCTTAAGGGATCATCATCACCCTGGGATCTCATCAACCATAAGCAAACCAAACTAGGAGGTGCGCTCTACTCCTAGGGAGGTCCATATCTATCTAACTGGCCAGAAAATCTATCAACAGGTATCATACACGTACAAGCATAGATACAAGCATACATATCATTATGAGTAATGCAACAACCATCAATGCATGCATCATGAATGCGACCATCACTCCCTCGGAGTATGGTGGAACACAGCAAGTGGGAAACATCCCCAAGGGACCAAGAACTTACCTGGAAAAGCCAAGCTCTGCAGTTCTTTCCCTGCTCTGTGGCACCCGCCACTGACACCCGCGGTGTCACGCCCTATACAAGGCACATAAGCACATATCAATCATCAAGCAATTACACAAGCTCAAGCTTATATCACTGTTCTCAACCGTCTCAAGGAAAGGAACCTCAGTCCTTTCCAAAACCACTAAGTCATCTAACTTAAGGTTTATTAGAGTCCATCCAATTATTTACCACATATAGACCCTCAGTGGTCTAGCTTGGCCTAGCCAAAGCACTAGTGTCTTCACAAGACATTGGTAAAAGCCGACACAAAGAGCTCGAAGCTCTATACAGACCATAGCTCAAGAATCCTCATAACAGCTTGAACGGTTCTTTTCACACACAAGACACCGCTCCAAAAGCCTCTCAAGCACATCAAAACCATAAACCAAGGCTCTTGCATGTCACAACATAGCCAAGCAACTCAGCATCCCAACTATACATGCATTACATAGAGCCAAGAATCAAAGTTCACCAAACTAACATTTGAGAGCTAATCCTTCATCCTCACAACATTCTAAACACATGTTTCCAAAGGACCCAAGGCTAATACTAGCTCTATCACAAGTGGGTCACTATTCACCCAAAACCCCAACTCACAAATCAAGCGGTGAATCTCGAGTTTCTTACCTCAATGACGACAAGGAAGGCCCAAGGACGACTCTCCCTAGCCCGGGTATCCGTGAATCGCCGTCGTTCCTCGCCGAACTCGAGTTCTATGAACTTCCCCCTTTTATAGTGGTCCTGTCAGAGCTGCCGCGCAGATCGCGCCACTTTGGCACTGATCGGACCAGCTTCCAGAAACCATGGCGCTATCCGCGCCACACCCGCGCCAACCTCCAGAACCAGTGGCGCCACCCGCGCCACCATGGCGCCACTCGCGCGAACCTCCAGAGAAGAACAGGTCCTCTGGGTGGTCTGGCGCCACTCGCGCCAACCTGGCACCCCTGGCGTCAACCCCCAGAACCTATGGCGCCCCTCGGGCCAACCTGGCGCCCCTCGCGCCACCCTTCAGGGGTATGGCGCCACTCGTGTCGTCTTCCAGAGAGCATGGTGTTGATCGCGCCACACTTCTGCAACTGGTTTCTGCAGAAGAATTCTGCAGAAACCTTGCGCTATCCGCGCAGAAGCTTGCGCCGTCCGCGCTAGGACTCAGGGTCATTATATTGTGTTTGCAACATTGTAGGGAATGTGAATCCCTCAGACACAAACCAATCACGCTCTACATATTTTGGAGGCATCACAAGCATGGTTGCATTGAACTTCAAATAGTTGTTCCTCTCTGTTAGATACAGGGGGAGCTTGAAGAGGATCAAGATGTTGAGGCTCTTAGTCTTGAATGTTTTAGCTTTTACATGCCATTCAATTGAAGACATATGTAATCTTTAGATGTCTAAGAGTTCCATCTTATAATCCATTGCATTGCATAAACATCATTCATTGGTTTGCATTCATTGTTTTACAAAAGACATATGTTTTATGAAAAAGACTTTTAAGTTTTCATGATTGCATTAAAAAGCCAAAGTGTTCAAAGTTTATGTTTTTGGAAAAATTATTTCGCACTGTTTTAATTGATTACCAGCTAATGGTAATCTATTACTTAAGCTCTGATGAACACTTTAATCGATTACTACTAAATGATAATCGATTACACTTCACAAATTCACAGAAAGTCTTCCTGTGATAATCAATTACGGTTTGTGGTAATCGATTACTTGGTTCCTTTTTGAAACAAGACTTCCTATGTTAATCGATTACATTGTTAATTAATCGATTACATTGCTCATGAATATTTTCCAGAAAGTTCAAGAACACTTTAATTGATTAATTGAGCAAAGAATCAATTACATAAGTGAAATTAATCGATTACATTGACAATTTAATCGATTACTGATAGTTACAACTATTTTATCTATGAATAGAACTAGCTTGTTCTGTCTAAAAAACTCGAAAATCATATTCATTTTCAAAGGCTTTTTGAGGAATGAAAAGTTACTTTGAGCTACCAAGTTTCTGCTTTACAAATTTTAGATCTTCATGTTACTTTGAAACATTTCTTTTTGGGCAAGATTTTAAAGAAGTATTTGGAAAGGATGCTCTGAAATTTGTTTTCATTCAACCTGATTCAAGATTGGTAAACCATATGCATTCACATACATTGGATCATCAAGTTGTCTCTCTTCATTAACTTTGTTTGTAAATTTGTTTTAGAATTTCTGTTTGTTTGTAACTACTACAATAGAATTCTTAAGGCTTGTCTATAGTAGGTTTCTCTAAAGGGAAGAGTAGAAAGGGGATTCTCTAGAGTAGGTTTCTTAAGGGGATTAGATTTGTGTTCTTAATCTAGGTTTGATTAAGGGTGATTTGTAATAAGCTTGTAAGAAAAGAATATTGTGAATAGTGGAACTCTAACTAAGATTGGTTAGAAGAATATGGATGTAGCTTCTCAAAGGTGAGAAGTGAACCAGTATAAGTTCTTGTGTTGATTACTTTCTTTAATCTCTTCTTGTTGTCTTAATTTGTGATTCTTTGGTGAAATCTTTCTTACTCAACAAGTTTAAGTTTTGTAATTGTTTTCTTGAGCTGAGTGGTTTGATTGGTTGGAGCATTCTTGGTTTAATTGTGATATGATCTTGATTACTCTGATTCTTTAAAGATTTTTAAAAGGCCAAGTTTAAACCAATTCACTCCCTCTTGGTTATTGTGTGTGTTCATAATGTTTTCACTCTCAACTTCAGTAGAGAACCAAGTATCTAGCATGTTCTCAGCAAATCTAGAGGTTTGGCCAGCCTTCCTTTTGCTGATTCTGATTTTCTTAGAGGCAGATGGGTGAGACATGGTGATTTTAGGAGTAAGGAATGACAAAAGTTTGGTTGAAAAGAAGGAGAAACAAAGCAAAAGTGATTCAGTTTTGCTAAGGGAGAGAATGAAATTCAGGTGTGAGGAGTTTAGGTTTAGAAAAGCTAAATCTATAGAGTATTTCAAGTTTAAAAAATTTGAATTTTGAAATCTTGATAACAGCTATCTCGAATTCCAAGAGTGTCTGGATACACTAAACTAGAATTTGAATTTGAATTTGGAGATAAAATGTCAGTTATGATTCTTGAAAATTATGCAAATTTGCAGAAACACCATAAGTAATCGATTACAGAACCCTCGCAATCGATTATTCCAGGGCAAAGTATGTCTATTATCTTAGCGTAATTGATTAATACGAGGTCATAATCGATTACTCCAGAGAGTTTTGAATTTTAAAACAGCTTTCAATCACCAAGTAATCGATAAAAACGAAATGGTAATCAATTACTCCTGAGAGTTTTTCACTCTAAATTGCCTTTAAACATCAAATAATTGATTAATACAATAGGTAATCGATTAAAATAGCAATTATGTAGCATGAATAGTGTCATTCATCAGAATTCATATTTTTGCCAAATATGATGCATAATCAATTTGTGAGTTGAATTTCATGTAGTCAGACATATCATAAACATGCTATCAGACATTAGATTCATAAAGAATTCCTAGCATGTTCCTAAGACATAGAATCTATCTCTAGCAAGGGGTTTAGTAAAACTATCAGCCAATTGATTATCTGTGTCAATAAACTCAATTGAGCAATTACCCTTTTGAATGTTATCTTTGAGAAGGTGATGTTGATCTCTGTATGCTTTATCCTTGAGTGCATTATTGGATTATTTGATAGGTTGATAGCACATGTGTTATCACATAGCAAAGGAATTTTTTCCAATTCAACACTAAAGTCTCATAATTGTTGCATTAGCCACAAGAGGCTCGCCATCTACGGAGCTTTTTTTGTAGTGCTAGTTCAGAGGCTTGGGGCCCGAAATGTACTCAGCCTCAGCTGTTGATAGAGCAACACAAGATTGTTTATTGCAATGCCATGAGATTAGTGAACTTCCCAATAAATGCCATGTTCCACTTGTGCTTTTTGAAATAAATATGAACACACAATAACCAAGAAGGGGGGTGAATTGGTTTAAACTTGGCCTTTTAAAAATCTTTAAAGAATCAGAGTAATAGGATCTTATCACAATTAAACCAAGAATGCTTCAGTCAATCAAACCACTCAGCTCAAGAAAATAATTGTTAAAACCTTCACTTGTTGAGTAATAAAGATTTCACTAAATGAATCATAAATTAAGATGATGAAAAGAGATTTAAGAAAGTAATCAACACAAGAACTTATACTGGTTCACCTCTCAACAAGAGAAGCTACATCCAGTTTCTTCTAATCAAAATATGATTAAAGTTCCACTATTCATAAAATTCATTTCTTACAAGCATACAACAATCACCCTTAATCAATTCTAGATTAAGAACATAAATTTAAAACCCTTTTACACTCCTAATGACTAAGACAATGAGAACCCTTCTCTTATCTTCCCTCTAGAGAACCCTACTCTAGAAAAGCTTTAAGAAAATTTTGTAATAGTTACAAACAAGTTTCTTAAAGTTTCAGAGCTTCCTCTCCAAATACTTCTTTGATATCTTGCCCAAGAAGAAATTTTTCAATGCAAAATGAAGATTTAAAATTTGTGGGACAAAAGTTAAATAACTCAGAATATCCTTTCTCACTTTCAGAAGGCTTTTGAAAATAATGAAAATTTCATAGAGTAAATGAATTGTTAATTTCAAAAGACCCAACAACTATTTATAATAAACTGTTATAAGTGAATGTAATCGATTAAATCATCAATGCAATCGATTAAAACCACTAATGTAATCAATTGAAAACTAATTCAATTGATTAAAATGTTCTTGAGCTTTCTGGAAAAGATATATAAGCAAAGTAATCGATTAACACAGAAAGTCTTCTTTTCCAAAACTCGCCAAGTAATCAATTACCACAAATCTGTAATCGACTATAACAGAAAGACATTTATGTGACTTTTTGAAGTGTAATTGATTACTATTTTATTGTAATTGATTAAAGTGTTCTTCAAAGCTTAAGTAATAGATTACCATGAGTTGGTAATCAATTAAAGTAGTACAAAATTGTTTTTCCAAAGCAAGCTTTGAACACTTTGGCTTTTTCAATGCAATCATGAATACTTTAAAATCTTTTTCACAAAACATATGCCTTCTGTAAAACCATGAATGCAAGCCAATGAATGGTGTTTATGCAATGCAAAGGATCAAAGGATGAAACTTTTATCCATCTAAGAATTACATATGCCTTCAATTGAATGACATGTAAAAGTTAGAACTTATCCAAGACTCAGATCCTCAGCATCTTGATCCTGTTCAAGCTCCCCTTGTATCTAACACTTTTCCTATCTAATTTGCAGCCTTCAAAATCAGATATGAGTATCCAATTAAATTTAGTAATGCACCTTTGGGATACCATAGACCAACTCTTGGAGTTGATTTAAGGTATTTGATGATTCTCTTGACTGTGGCCAGAGGTCCCAACACCGTCATCTCGCTTCCCTTTAGGCAAAATAGAGGAAGGAATGCTAGGGGAAGCATTCACAATTTCAACACCTGTAGGGCAAACCCTAGCAGTGGGTTGACCCTCACCTCCAACAAGAGGGTTGGCAGACGAAAGTGGCACAACCCCACCATCAGGTCCAACGTGCTTCACTAAGGGCCTCCAGGGAAAATCGCTAGTTATACCTACAAAATTACCAAAACACAATAAGGAAGATATGACAAGACAAATTACCATCCAAGGCAGCCCATGGGTCATCTGTCAAGGGCAAAGACAAAATGGCTCTCATGTCAGGCGAAGCCGACAGCTACTCCAAGATCACCTTGTCCACCTTCTCCACTAAGGTCAATAGATCCTCGTCAAATGACTTAACCTGGTGGGATCAGACTGCCGGTAGAACGGGAAGCAGAGATCCCTATCCCGATTGAACATTAATGGCAACATATCAACCATGATGTAGTAGCACGGACCTTGAAGAAATGGTCCTTGAAGCGATGAAAGACGTTCGATTCAAACTCGAATAGCTTCTTGGAGACACTGTTTAAGGAGACCCAACCAATATTGCTCGTCAACTTCATTAGGAAGAAATACAAGAACATCGACATACTAGGTCTGATGTTTAAGAAAGGGCACAAAATCTCAAAAGTCCTCACCATAGGCCAACTATTGGGATAAAGTTGGGAGGGGGCTACATTTAAGTGCTCATAAAAGAGAAGTCATCACTCTCGCAAGCCTAAACGATCACCTTGAAGGAGTCCTCAGGGTTTGTTAACCTGAGCGGACGCCGAAGGGCATCAACACCAGCCACAAAGGTGATAGAGGACTGGTATTTCAGAACATCGTATCTCACCCATTCATAGCTATCAATGGACGGGGAAGACGACGGTGACCCAGCACTGTGGCTACACCGCATACAAGGGGAAACCCTAATAATGGTGGTGACAGGCACATGCTCCCCACTAAAGAAGAGGACTAGTTGTCGGAGGTCCCCTTGCATGTATCCTCCTTTGAGGAATTGTCAATGGAGATGACCTCCCGATCTACCAGGGGCTGCTAGATAGAACCTTCAGAATCACTACCATTCAAGCCCATGGCGGAATCAGAAATAAAAGAAGAAGACATGATCAAAGAAGAGTACCTTGAAAGAAGAAGAAAATTGAAGGAGGAAGAAAGGTCACAAATCTCAAGAAGCAAGGAAGGTTCTAGAGAAGAGAAAGTCAGAAACGTAAGAATGGCGGTGATCGAAACGTTAAATCTTCACTCCATTCAAATTGAGACACGACCTTCAATAACTGGCGAGAGTTGAAACAACTCCCTTGAAATTTGTGCCACGATGAAGCTCCACTCACCCACTACCCACGTCTCTAGTACGTGCCCACTCCACGAGTGATATGTATGCAAGAGTATCGGGCGTGCTCCCTACGTGCTGGTGGTAAACGACAAGCGAAACACTTTCCTTCAATGCATTCTCCAACGATCAGCTAATGGCAAAGTTGTCTAACATGGATATTTCACTTGCCTGACATGTCCGACCTCATAGCATAGCAAAAAACATGTCCTCCATAGACAACTTGATAACAGTAACCGGACAACACTTATCCAGGATTCAGAAGCTTGACAAAATCGCATTTGTCGAGGTTATCACCATAAACACATTTGTCCACACTCGGGGGGCTCGACAAGCTCACGACCCTCTTACTTGTTAAGGCTACTACCCTTGACACCAGATAATCTCCATCGACATCGGATAGTCTCCCTCGACACAAGACAATCTCTTTCACTCGTAAGCTGGCTCAGAGCTTGGGGGCTTATGTACTGTCCTGGGTCCGCAAAATACATGTGGTCACTTACATGGTGCTCCAATACACGTGTCCACCCTCCATGTCAGCCCTGCTACATGAGCACAAATGTCTCCCCCTCAACAGTCGGGTTGTTAGGCCAACAGGTTATCTATAACGCTCTCATATTTGAATATTATTGATAATGTTACAATCTCCTTATAAAGTGACAGTACTTATTTATCTATAAGTCACCATTATCTGCAAGGGTTGTTACACCACTGTAACAACTCTGACATTCAAGGACTCAAGGATCCCCCTCACTCTATAAATACCAGGTTTTGTCTAACCGTTTGACAAAGTTCATTGGAACACTGAAACACATTCATTCGAACAGAAATACTTACTGTTATACACATATATACATTCTCATTCTCACATAATTGATGTACCTTACTTGAACGTCGAAGTCTTCTCCTTCATTTTGCAGGCCCCCATCTTAACAAAGTCAATTCACTGTCTGACGTACAAGATCTAAAGTATAACTTGACCACATCCACCCTGACGTGCACTACTTTCAGATTTTGACTAGTACACATTAAAAAAATATAAGTACATGAGTCCTCATATCATTATTTATAGCAAAAAAACAGAAACTGCAAGCCAATCTCATTTTATCCTCTACCGTATAATACATGCGTGACTAATTAGAAATAAAAAATATCATATGTAGATTTATGCATTTTAATTTCAAATAAGGGACGATATCGTTTAATTTATTATTTGACTCATGTTTCAATAATCCTTTTGGCCGGATATTCTTATTATAAAATAGTTAATTAAATTGAATCTTTTCATTAAATTTAAAGTAGTGGATTTATTATGTTTTCTACAATCCTATTGTGTAATATGGACACTTAATTAGAACAATTTATATTTCTTAAAAATATATAAAATATTTTTTTCAAGATAAACGTAAATGTAACTCAATTGTAAAGAATATTAAATTAGTATCTTATGCCTTACACGGGAAATTCCCATCTTATAATGCCTAGAAAAAAAATTTATATTATTTTGAATTTTAATATATTATTAATTATTTAGTTTTAATTTTAATAAATGTATGTTAGTAAATATGCCACTAAATATTTAAATATATTTTATGTATACACATTCTTCACAAAATTATTATTAGTGGGGTGTTGTCCTAACCTCCTAGATAAAATCCTCTTCACTTTAATGGTATCTTACACATTCTCCTTCTACTTTTTTTTTAAAAAAATTCATTTAATTCATTTTTTTATTTTTAATTGTGTTATTAATATAAAGTAGTATTCTATAATTTTATTGATGACTAATAATCATAAAAAAATAACGACAAAACCATTTCTTTTATCATAGATTTTAAAAATAAAATAATTAAGTAAATATGTTAAAATTATCGTATATACAAAATATTATAACCAATAAGATAATTTATTAGAAATCAACATCAACAACACCTTTAACCTAAGTTAATTATGATCAGTGGTAGATGAACCCAATGATAAATCGAAAATGAGACAAAGAAAGAGAAAGGGAGAGGGAAAAAAAAGTGAAAATAAGACAAAAGAGAGAAAAAATAAGCTAAAATAAAAGAGAGGTGAAAGGAAGAAGGAAGAAAAGAAGAGAAAAATGACTAAAATAAGGGAACGACTGAAACATAGAACTACTATTGGTTTTACCATTCAACAAGCTTATATCGCACTCCATTAAGTCTTGTTTAACTATGTCGAGTTCTTGATAACCAACTTTTGTTCTTGTTATAATTTAATTTATTTTTTATTTTCTTTAACTTTCAATAATATAAATAATAATTTGTAAATTGATTCGAATCAATGTTTATCTAATTTTTATATAATAATAATATACTAATTAGAATACTTAAATTAAAGTTTTAAAATTTTAAAAACATATTTTGAAAATAAAAAAAAATATATCAAATTAGAAATTTTTTACTTGATATAATAAAAAATAATTTATTTTTAAAGAAAAGTGAATGACGCTTGATTGGAGATAAAAAATAAAATTAAGTTTAATTATAATAGAATTCTCTTTTTATTTTTAATTTATCTTTTTAAGTTTCATACATCATATAAAAATGTTTAAAATGTAAATAAAAGTTATTAAATAAACTTTAAATATGAATTTAGATAAAATTATATTAATAACATCTCGGGCTCTGTGCATTACTACACGCGAGGTCTACGATGAGAATTATAAAGCCCATATGACGACGGTTGTAGAACCGTGCTTGTTGCGCGTGTAGTTGAAAATGGAGACTTTCGACGACGGTTCTAAAAAACCGTGTTCGTTATTTTTTAAAAAAAAAATCTACGAAGACGATTTTTAAGAGACAACTGTCTTTGTATGTCTACATACAAAGACGATTTTCCTTCAAAAACCGTCTTTGTTTCCAATTTATTTTATATTTTATATTCTTTTTTGCTTAACACATACAAAGACGGTTGTTAAGAGATAACTGTCTTTGTATGTTGACATACAAAGACAGTTTTTCCTTAAAAGTCATCTTTGTTTCCATTTTTATTTTTTTTATTTTTTTATTTAACACATACAAAGACGATTTTTAATAGATAATCGTCTTCGTATGTTGACATACGATTTTCCCTTAAAAACCTTCTTTGTTTCTATGTAAATGTTTTTTATTTGTTAATTTTTTTAAAACCTACAAAGACGGGTTTTTTTTTATGTGGATAGATACAGTTGTTCCTTGGTTTTATGAAATAAATCATGTTGAATTGATGCAAAGCTTTCCAATACTTAACTAGATAGCAACCTGTAGGTATTATAGCAAAACAAAATCAGTAATTCAAAATCCAACATCACCAAAGACACTAAAGACCATTTGCTTAAACAATATTTATTTGTCCTCTTTTGAATGTAGACTCATGAGTCACTGGTACATATTGCAAATACAAGGAAATTAACACTTAGCCAAACTTGGTAAAAAAAAGGAAGAAAGAACAATCCCATAGTAATCAATTGAATTAAGCTTCCTTAATATAATTAGATCAATTTGAGCACACCTTAACTAACATATGCATATGGCTCTTATTCTAACAAGAAACACCATCCATGGTCATGCCACATCTACAATATTAGTATGAAAATTGCAGTTTTAACCAAAGTCTAGAAATTACATCTGTTTTAACCAAATGGAAAGATTGCTAACAGTTTGTGTGATTCAAGAATCTTTTCCACATATTTGTTGGTTATAATGATATCCTCCAGATATTCTAGAAAACCTTCATCATGAGGCCCTTGAGCTTTTATTTTCATAAGTGAAATCTGGTCAACTTCACCCTAATAGGAAATGATGTGTTGCTAACACATCTTAGTTTTAGGCTAGTTTTAGGTTATATTTCAATTAAATCATTAGGAATTAGATTAGAATAAGTTAGTTTGTCATTTATATTTTATTATATCTCATTTTATTACCAAAGTGTGTTTTTAGGGCAAAAAAGAAGAGATTCAAGCCAAAAGAAGAAGAAAAGCCAGTTGAAGGTCTTGTGCGGATCGCGCCATATCCCGCGCGAGCCGTGCCACAAGCAAAATGCCAAGCCCCATCTCGAAGACTCCACGCGATCCGCGAGGAAGCCACGCTACCAGCGCCATTGAGTTGAAAGTCTCGCGCGATCCGCGCTAGGATCCGCGCGAGTCGCGCCACAAGGTCTGGAAGCAACTTCTCATTCGTGCAACCCGCGCGATCAGCACGGAATCCCGCTCCATCAGCGCCATGAAGACGCTGTTTCCTTATTTAAAAAGATATGGTTCGAAATTGGCACAGAACAGGGGCTTAGTTACTTGAATTAAACCAATCTATAAAAGAAAGGCCTCTGAGACTGAAGAAGGAGGACTCATCATCAGATTTTAGCATTCTAAACCTCTGGAATTCAGTTTTACATAGAATCAAAGCTAGGTTACTGCAGAAAATGTTTTATTCAACAGCTTTGGTGTTCTGGAAGCCTATGTCAGGCTAAATTCTGTATTGTGGTTAGGCCAAGAACCGATGTGAACTCCTCTGTAATTTGACTGGTATTAAATGAGATTGTCATGATTGTTTTATTCTACTCTGTTTTTTATTGTTTTATTCTTATTTGGAATTGGCCATTCTATTTAAGTGCTGAGGGTTAGGATTCGCAATAAGGATGTTGGGATTCTAATTGCTGACCTAAGTAGGATAACAGTTGTTCATTGCCTAGGGATAGGGATGCGTGGCTGCAGAACCTTATAATATATTCTTTTAAATGCTTAACTTGATAGAATTCACTAAGGGATTAGGTTTTTGATTCAGGTTAAAGGGTTCATTCACTAAGGGATTAGGGGTTAACTAAATTAGAAAAGATTTATTCTCTGAGCAATCAGAACAATCAACTTATGATATATTCTTTCAAATGCTTAGCTTGACAGGAACCGCTAAGGGATTAGGATTTCAATTCAGGTTAAAGGGTTAAATTGCTAAGGAATTAGGATTTAATTAAATTTGGAGAGATGTATCCTCTGAGTAATCAGAAGTAATTGAAACTTGATAACCAGTTAAGTGAAAGAGGTAGGAATCAAAGGGGATTGCATCCTGACCATAATCATTCAATCCATTGGTAACAACCAAATTTACTGCAATTTAAGTTCTTTAATTTCTGTCTTTATTTGCAATATTCAAACAACAACCAAATTCTTTCACAAATTCTTTCTTTTTACTTCCAATTGCTTAGACCAAGAATTACTATGAATTTCACACCAATCCCTGTGGAGACGATACTTACTTACCCACTTTATTACTTGAAACGAGCGGTGCACTTGCCGTTTTCGCAACAGGAAACAGATCAAACATCAAAAGAGGTAGATATAAACAGTTCCTGCAAAAACTAAAAAGGACCAAATAACAAATACCGAACCTGAAGAATAAGAAACCTATTATTGTCAATGTCAACACCTTTCCTTTTCAATTTCTTGGTAATCATAAAATCACACCAAAAATAATTAAAATATATAAGTGGGGGACAACCCTTACCTTACAAGTCAATTTTGTAGGGTTAAGTTAGGACCATGACTCACATTCTAACAATAACATACAAAAGTAGCATACTAAAGGTGGCAGGACTGAGAATCAGAAGTCTTCCTCAACATAGTAATATAGCCTACCCTGGTTATAGTCCCAACAGTACTAAAGAACTAACCTTATCCTCAGTTTTGATCAATCTCATTCTTGAAAGTCTCAAACGAACAACTACTAGGAATCTCAAGGCATTTCCACCAAAAGTGACTTCTTCCATAGATCCACATTCCTTGGCTGATTTTGGACTCAATGTAATCTGCACATGAAAGACAGTATTGAATGATAAGTCTAATGGTTTTTTGGTATATGCTATTAATCAACATTCAAACTACAAGGTGCACAAAAGTTCAAGTAACAAGGCTTCAACCTAATTAATAAAAACAATGAGAGTTCGATAGTGAGATAATGAATAATGAATTTTTTGCATTGCTTGAGTCATCATTCATGATTGTAAATCTCGATTAGTGCTACTCCTAATTGATCAAGTTTGTATTTGGGGACGAAGGCAACAACCTGGAGTGACAAAATCATGTTATATTCATGTGAGAGTAAAATGAAAGATGAAATGTATACACATATATAGAAAATATGTTATGAATGAATATTTTAGGGCATCTTTATTTTTTTTTACTCAAATTTAGGGCATCTTTGATTACCTCTTGGAGTGGCTTTCATATTTCATTTGTTTCCTTATGTTACTACAATTGGGAGTATAATTTTAGTATAAATAAATAGGAGTCGGTATTTTGTATTTTATATCAAATCCATATCAATTTCACAATCACATTTACAAATTAAATACAGTAACTTACACTATATCAATCACAATCACATCAACAACACCACTTTTTGTTAATGTATCAACCATGCTTAACAAATTTTCAGCACAATCAGGACGTGATATAAGAAGCTTTTAAGTATCTATGCCCATCGATTCAATAAGTGAGAAGTCCAATGCATTTTCCACATCAAGATATGCACAATATCCTGCCAACAGAATAGACGGAAACTATCAAATTGAAAGCACATTATAAGCTAGACACCACTATCAAATTTTTGTCTCCCGTATGAAATTGTAATTGGCCAGTCCCTGCACACAATAGTATTCCTTGAGTACTCATAACAACAATATCCCTCAACTATTTACCACTATAAATTCAGTAAACGCAAGAATTGTGTGTACAATCCACACAATAAAATGAATCAAGACAGACCACACCAATTGGCAATTGCACTGAGTTGTGCATTACTTTTGTAATTTGTAATCAACCACTAAGTGAAATTCAAAATCAAGAACTGCAATTTTCATACTAAACGAAGTTCAAATTGCAATCTAAAAGTATTTATATGCATCAATAAACAGAAAGTCAGGAAGGAACCTATCAATGGTTGTTCTAGTGAAAATGATGGGTAAGTATCTTGAATACTTCCCAGCACCAAATCGCTTTCCGAGCCACATTGTTTTCATCGAATCCTTGAGACCAAAGCTTCCCATAACTGATAGAAATCTTTTAAAAAAAATCATTCAATACCATGTAGATTGTATGATCTAGTGTATGTGAAAAGAGTTATGCGTAAGGGTGTGCATTGCATAACAAAGCATGAAAAATGATCAACAAATATAGAGTTTAATTTTTGATCCCCTGTTAATAGACAACTTTTGATCATACTCAAACTGTTTGAATTATGTGGCTTTGCATGATCTCATGATCTATATTTTGTTTTTAAGAAAATCCACATAAAAAGCATGACACATGGGATGCATCAGCAGCATCACGCTTGTTAGTGATGTGTATTGATATGCCTTAACAACTGTTCATTAGATAAGAATTAGCATGTAAATCCTCAAAAGTAATATGATGCAACTCAATAGGTAGCTAGCTTCAATAGAATAAATATGAATGGTCCAACAGTAAATGTACTAGAAAGAAAATTTTAAAGTTATATTGAAGGAATCTAGATTTGGACAATTAAATTTGAGACTTATAGGTTCCTCATGAAATTGTAATTCTTCTCTGACCTGCTGTTGCTTGAGCAGATTAAATACAAACATTTTAATTTCAATTTTCAGCAATGCTCTCCATGTAATACTATGTCTCTTCCACTGAAAACACTTACCAAGAAAATTTGCTTCAACATCAACCAATCTAAGAAGTATGTAATAATACCATTTTGCCTGCACCAATACCATATGGATTTAATGTCTGAGTGAAATATCATTAAATGTTTAATGCTGAAAGGAAAACAGGGTAAAAACATCATATTAGTACATCTTTTAAAGGCAGCAGCCTCATACACTCTTTTTAGGGGTTTGTTCATTTTTACTATGGAAGAATGTAATGAATATCAATCTCATGCTATGAAGTAAAAATGACATCATAAAACTACATGTCCCTATCATCATAAAATAGATGCAACTTTTGAATATTGGCCTATCATCAATCTACAATATAACTTTTAAAAATAGAAATACAAGATTCATAGATATCTAAGATACCATTCTTCTCCAATATTCTTTTTCCTCTAACTCTATATGAATAACAACTAAATATAATCATCTGTTTCAATAACATTATAGTCACCTCTTGATCTATAAAGTGTTACATCAACACTTCTCTTTACAAATTCCAAAGCAATCAAATGGGTCTGCAAATTAATTTGTTTCTTTCTGTCCCCTTCAAGTGTTGTTCATAAACCATTATCTTTTTTTCATTATCAAAGTAACACAGAAAGGTATAATTGTAAACACACCACAAATATCAAAAAGCTTGTTTCACCTGATGTTCATCATTTAAAATGAAAGCACTGATAATTATAAACATACCACCAATAGCTTCCTGTCATCTAATTAACAATGTTTCGGATATTCTTCCTTCAATTTCATTCAACATAAACAAAAATTAAAAATATGAATTGTCTAAGGCACCACTGCTTTAAATAATGTACTGCAAATAAATCAAAGCTTCAGTCTATAACCTCGAGTGCTCCCCTTCTATATAGAACGATACTCTTGTAGACAATTACCAAGAACACATAGTTTAGAAAAGGATATAGATAACCGTGACAATAACTGTATGGAATGAAGCACAAAGCAATATGTGAAAACTAAGAAAACATGACTTCAAGTCTTCAAGTTTGAACTAAAAGGAGTGAACCATTACTTGAAGAACTTTCAAGGTTGGGCAAGGTAGGCACTGGCGGCAGTCCTCCACAAGAGAAGTTAATATGCATTCATATGTCTTCTCAATTCTCTTGGGAGAAATTCTTCATGTATAATGAAACTTTCAATCACCTTGCTAAGATCAAATGCTGTAATTCCAATCGTCTCTAGTACTGCAGGGAACAACATTGTTACAACTACAGAAAGCAACCACATTGCAAACCAGATAATTCAATCAAATTATGGCATGTTAGACTAGCACATATTAGTGAGAAGGGATTAGAAGAATTGCATAAGCAAGGCCTATTAAAAGGAACTAGTTATGAGAAACTGGAATTCTGTGAACATTTCTTATATGGAAAACAAAAAAGGGTGAAGTTTCCTACTAGTGCACACACTACAAAAGGGATTCAGGACTATGAGCACTATGATTATGGGGCCCAGCTAGAAGTCAATCACTAGGTGGAACACGTGGATACACACTACAAAAGTTAACTTCCTTCCTCATAAAACACGGGGATACACTCCAATAACACATATTTATATTATATATCATTCTTGCCAAGTATCATCCATGGCTGTAATTGTTAACACAGCAAGTATCACGGTGGCACGTGCCAGCATAACCTATTTGTCTATTTTGTTACCCCTGCATTAGTATTAAGCATATTTATTATAAGGAGGGAGACTGATATTTAAATCCCCATCATTCATCCAAAATGATAATATTGGCGCTCTTCTTTATGATTAATATACATATATTTGAATTCAAGGAAAAATTATGCACTGGTTATCTTATCCAGGACATGGATAATATCTATCTAGGCACACGATTGAACAAGCACAAAAGTGACATACAGAGAGAAAAAGCAAACAAGTCAAGACAAACTTGCAACAAACCAACAAGCAGTTGTAGGAACTTACCATCACTCTCTGGCTAGTAAAAGATGGTATTTCAGAAAAGAAAATAAAAAGTAATGAAGTATTCGAGACATGTGTCTAGATTTTGTCAGCACAGTTATGAATATAAATCACAATGAGGGGAAAGGGAAGAGGGTGTAAATCCAATAATAAATGTTATTATTTAACTAGGAGCTCACCTCATGGCCAAGGCGAATCAGCTGATAAAAGCAATGATCTGACTTCCACCTGAAAAATCAAACTTATATAGAGTTAGGTATTTAAACAAGGATCAAGATATACACATAGTAGGACTATTGTCCCACAAATCTGGATGGAGAGGATATGATTTTAGTGAACAGTGTTTTACTTTCCTTGCCGTGGTAAGTAACAATAAAACCAGTTAGAAACATTCATTGTTGTGCACTCAAAAACCACCCCATATATGCTTCTAAATCTAAAAACACAGATAGCTGTTAAACTGAAGCATGGCACCCTTTCAAAAAGCAACTTCATGTTTGCTTGTCCAAGACAAAAAAATCCATGGTTTTTGCTAACTTCTGCAGTTTCTTTTCCATTTCCTGTTTTTCCCAGAGTTGTTCAGTCAAAGTCAATAAAAAAGGAAGAAACTTTGGAGATGCACCTCCTAATAACTAAAGCTTTTAGGATGAATTGGTGGTTGACATGGTACTAGAGCCTACATCATCATGTCACTAGAGCCTATGAAATAGTGCAAGTAATTTACAATAAATTGAGTTTAGAGGAAGAGAAGTTGAATATATATATATATATATATATATATATATGGTGTAGTTATATATTATGCCCACAATTATATATTATTAGTAAAATATATTATGTTACACTGTCTGTGACAATAGTTGTTCCAGGATGCTATGGAAAACAAAAAGAGGAAAAGAATTAGGAGGAAGTATATAGAGAAGTATGAGGTTAGAAAACTAGGTCTAAGATAACTAAGAAAATGAGCCTCACTTCCTCAAGAACAATAGCTGCCATTAAGGCAATTAAACGATTCCTGTTGAATTCACGGCTAGTGAAATCCACAGCAGCAGATCTACAGATGAAAGTGATTGATGCTTAATAAATTTTAAAACAGTAGTCACCTCAGTGAAACTGGTTAGTGATAAGATCCTTACCCGTCCACATCAGTATCAAAGATAATTCCAATATCAGCTTTGTTATCAAGGACTGCTTGGGTTATAGCTTTCAATGTTGTTTTGTCCTCAGGATTTGGGATATGTTTTGGAAACAGGCCTGAATACAAAAGCTATTTGCTACTCAAAGAATCAAAGTCCATTTACCATACCCAGTTCACATCATTCCTCCAAGCATAATTATTACCATCATGCTCCAAAAATTGGCTACCAGAAGTTATTGCCGCCAGAGGTTCCAGAACCTTTGCCTATTATTCACCAAAACGTATAATCAAATATCAATGTTTGATGCAAGAGCCAAAAACATTAACCAGACAAGACATTCTAAATTTCTGAATGCTTTCAAATTAAGGAAAAATATATTAAATATTTGACTTAAGGGATAAGTGATGCAATAGAGGTTGTTACTATTCTTAAGTACGAGTACCTTGTGCAATTTCTATGGCAACAAAATTATTGTTGGTATAGAGTTTGTTCTGCTCGGTGAGAACAGAGATATCCAACAAGTGGTGTTGGATGGTTTTCTTTAGGATCAGGCTCTCTCTCTCTTAAGAAGCTTATGGACTGAAGCAACTTAAGGAAGAAGGTGATCACAGCAGCAATACACGAAGCAATTGGGGTGCAGTGTGTGTTGTGTGAATGGAAAGAGAGAGTCAGAATTGTGTGTGTACCTTTCACCATGGAGTAGGCTGTATTTATAGGATATTACCTAGACCTTGTTGGCTGAACGGTTGAGCCCAATATCTTCTTCCTTGATATGCGAAGATATTGGTAACTGGAAGATAACACGATCACGATCATATCTTCTATCTTCTGTTAGTTATCTTCAAGCGGTTATGATAATATATCAAAGGGGATTTAAACATTTGAACTGAAGGAATAAAAGATAATATATTCTTATCTCTTATCCGTAACAGATGCCCCTCAGCCCGGTCTTCTAGCATTCTGGATGGCCGGGATGTATCAATAATGAAGCCGACCATGCTTTTTAGGTAAAACCTAAGCAAGGCTAATTGATGTCCGAACCGACACGCTTATCATCCGAGCCGGTGTACTCAAGACCCGAGCCGAGGTAGCAATTGTCCGAACCGACGTGATTAAGATCTGAGCCGAGGTGATCATCGTTTGAACCGAGGTATACTTCGAACCTGCCCCTTGTAGAGATGGCACATCATTTGATCAAGTCTGTCAGTCATTCTTTGTCGATTTCAATGTCGAGCTGTCCCTTGTCTTTTCAGAGCCGCCTGAACAGCTATGAGCATAGAAGGATGGATTGCCTATAAACATAGGGGAATGGAACGTCTTCTCACCTCCAGCCACCACGTGTCTTGTTGATCAGTTTTTGTCCTTTCCTTGCACGTTTCAATCATTTCCCTTTCGTGCTAATGACGCATTTACCCTCTCCACGTTCTTCCATGACCAGCAGTTATTATCCATAACTTTTGAATTCTGGCGGTTACTCTTCTTTTTTAATGCGCCCTTTCCGTTTCATTTCATTAAAATACTTCTTACTTCAATTTGGCCTTTACGTTTTCTGCATTTCCATCTTCCTTGCGCCACTTCTGCATCTGTTGCGACCTCTGTGTTCTTGCTTCTCCCAGCGGCTTTCTGGAATCCTTTGTTCTTCGCCGTTAATCCTCTTTTCGTCGCCCCTCTTCTTATCCAGGTATCTTTCAATTCATCTTCTCCTTTCTTTTACTGTTACTGTAATTCTTTATACTTCGTCTTATTCTGTGTAAACCCTGGGTGTCAATCTCTTCTGCACATTTTTTCCCCTTCACATTCCCCAGTTCTTGTACCTTCTTTCTCATTCATCATGAAATATACCCCTGAGCAAGAAGAAGAAATCCGCAAATCGGTTACCCCTCGTGCTGCATTCTGGCTTTATGGCTTGCCTCTTCCTGAAGAAGAAAAAAGGAAATCCCTACTTCGGGCCCCTTCCGATTCAGGCAATTCCAAAGCCCCTACCCCAAAACCTCCTACCCCTTCCAGATTAGGTCCAAAGCCTCCCAATCCTTCTAGGTTAGGGTCCTCTAGCTTGGGGTCATCATCACATCAAAGGTCGGCAGTACTTGCCTCCGAATCTAGGGCACCTCCTAGGGCTTCCGTCTCTTCGAGTAATGCCCCTTCAAATGATTTCGAGACCTACCTGTGCCCGAGCTGAATTTCGAAATTCAATATGAGCATTGCTCAAAATGTATTGAGGAATTCATGTACCTAGCCAACATGGATCTTAATAGAGAAGCTGAGGAGTTGTTGGATCGATGTCTCCATAACCCCATCTGGGTTCCTAAACCTCTTCCCAAAGAAGCCACACAAACACCACCCCAGTCGGTTTTCAATACTGGGATGTCGACTTCTGCTGAAGAATCCACCCTACCGGCTCCAATCTCTCCTCATCCCAGCCCCTTGACGGTTCTCCTTCTAGGTAATTTACTAATTGTTTCTTTTTGTATTGTCATAGGTAACTATGGACCCGTCCATCGCCAGAACCATTGAAGAATCCGCAACCGGGTCTCATTCCCAAACTCTCTCTCCTGCTCTGACAGGTAGGTTTCCCTGGGTTGCTCATGAGGTGTTGCAACACACCTCGGTGATGAGTTCCGAGGACCTTGCATCCCTCCCCCTTGGGGACCAAGAAGGCTTTCATGTTTGTCTTCCCCGCCCGGGTGAGCCTGTATGCTCTATCCGAGAGCCCCTGATTTCTTTTTATTTTATAAAGACATAATCACTCGGTTGGGAGTCCGTCTTCCCTTCACCGACTTCCAAATGCGGGTGCTAGAGCACCTGCAAGTCGCTCCTTCTCAGATTCACCCGAATGGCTGGGCTTTCATGCAGGCCTTCGAGATTCTTTGTCAGAAACTGGAGGTCTCCTGCACTTATTCTCTATTTTTTTATTTTTTCTCTGTCCAAACCAACCGATCAGGCAAAGAACCTGCCGATCGGAAAGGGTGGACCTCTTTCCGGGGTCGTAAAGACCGCCAATCTGACCGTCGGCTCTTCTATCTCTTTGCCGAATCTTTTAAAGGTTTTAAAGACAAATTTTTCAAAGTTGTTGCCGAACCCGACCAACATCCATTTTTTTCTAACTCTGATTCATCCTCGGGATCCTGGAAGTTCCCATTGTACTGGACTTCCACCCATCATGATCTTCCTTCTGCTGCTTATCGAACCGACGAGACTCGGTTGTCGGATTCGGATGCTTCTTCCGCGGCTAGCATATTGTCATACAAAGCCTCAAAAAGCTTGGCTCCCATAGCTTATTATATTCAGTGTGGTCAGTTTGAATTGTTTCTGAAGATTATCATTGAAAATATTTAACACTGGCCTTGACATTTATTTTATTGTTGTTGTGCAGCGATCGAGATGAACACAAACCCTGCCCCCCGGCCAGCACATCTTGAAGCTCTTAAGTTCTGGAGAAAGCGAAGACGGACCAAGGACAAGGGCAAAAAGGCGGTCGACGAGTCTCGGTCGTCCCCTGTTCCTGCCGAGCTGATCGCTGAGGCTCCTTCAGCCCCTCTTCCTCCTTCTTCGGTGGCCGAGGCACCCACCAACGTCCTTGATGAGCCTATGGCCGACGTCGTTGCTGATGCCCCGGCCGCTACTGATGCTGCCCCGGTGCCTGAACCTCCCGAGGAGCACATCCAACTGTCCCCTCGAACTCTCTGGGACCAAGGTGTGACTTGGGATCTTTTCCATGTTCTCCGGGCACCTAAAAGATATTCGGACCTAGTTCCTTTCAGCGACCCAGAAATAGATGAGTTGAGCTCGTTGGAGTTGGCCTGCCACAAGACCGCCACCTTGCTTGGAAACTTAGTATCTCTAAACAAAAAAGCTTGCAAGGGGGCCGCCGAGCTTGAGGCTTCCGAGAATGAGATCCGACGGCTTCAACAGGAGCTGGATCTTGCCCGAGAAAATGTTGCTACTTCAGCCAAAGAAGTGGAGGCATCCCGAGCGGAGGCCAAAGAAGCTCAAGAGTTGGTGGCTAGGCTGACTGTCGAACTCGAAGCCGCCCGGGCCGAACTGGAGGCTTCTCGGGCAGAAACTGAATCCTCCCGAGCTGCTGCAGCCAAGTTCAAGGAATTTGTGGCCGTTTACCGGGGTCGGGCCGCTAAAGCTGCTGAGCGATACAAGGAGTTGCTGGCCTTAAACGATAAGAAGACCAAGGATGCGGATGAAGCCTTCCATGAACTTAGGTTTGTCCAATCCCAGCTTGCTCGGTCTTCCGAGGCTTCCTTCAACAATGCCTTGGCCCAAGTTCACTTCCTCAACCCAAGCGTCCAATTGAACACCGAGGGAATGCACTTCAAATCTTATGTTGGGAATGGTCAGCTACTGACGATTTCTGATAGTGAAGAGGAGGAGCCGAGCTCGGCAGACTCGCCCGAGGAGAACCCAAGTCTGTGCGGCGGTGGGAACTGAAGAGCCGGGATGCGGTCTTATTTGGTATTTATTTTCTGTTTCGAACATTTGTTGAATACTTTGCACAAGTAGTGGTAGTCGGCTTCTATCAATTACGATTCGCCACTTTTATTTCTTCCGTATAATGGCTCCAACGGCCAAGTATTTTTAACTCCGACTCGTTAGTCAGGATTTAAATACTTCATCTTCAGCTTCTGAGGCCGAGTATATTATTTAATCCGAATTATTAGTCGGCATTAAATATGATTATGGGATCATGTTCCCGTCTTAACAACTGTTAATATATTCGTAACGTTTAACCTGTAGATGTAATTCTTTCGAAAAATCCGATGATTCACCCGTGATTAAATAGTTACGTCGGCCTGATCAGGACCGAGTTAATATAAAACAACGACTAAGCGCTCACAGTTTGTGCACAAAAATATTCCTTGCATTAAGGATTTTATTAATAATTCATGATCTCAATTACAAATTTGCGCGGGTTTCACATTCCCGGTTCACATAATCAATTAATGAGAAAAAACATGAAAGTTTACATAACTCGTGATCTTCAAAATAGACTTGCGCGGGTTCTATGTTCCCGGTTTACAAAATCTAATGGAAATCACACTAGTCCCATGATCCCAATGACGGGCCCAATGGCCAACTAAAGGGAAACACATGGCGTCCATGATTCCGATGACGGACTTAAAGCGGACTAAAGGGAAACACATGGTGAAGTTCCATGATCCCTATGACCGACTAGAAGCCAACTAAAGGAAAACACATGGATCTTCTTGGCTGCGCATTGTCAGGACAATCTACCTTAACTCGTTTTTATAGTTTGCATACTTTTGTATTACCTATTCATGGAATGTGAGAAGCAGATGAATAATCATCTGCTTCCACAAGAAATCGGGGATAAAAGAATTCCTTATATATATATATATTATTTACTATTCCTATTTCTTCTATTAATTGAAGAAATAATTTGAAAATAAAACAGCAAGTACAAGAATGATAGTATTTCTTCAACTTGTCCGCGTTCCAAGTCCGTTTGACTTGCTTGCCGTCCAAGGTCTCCAACAGGTATGCTCCTTGTCCAAGATTTTAGACAACTCGGTACGGTCCTTCCCAGTTTGCTGCTAGCTTCCCATCTCGGGCGTTCTTGTTTCCAATGTCTGCTCGGCGTAACACTAGATCGTTCTTTTCAAAAGATCTCGATTTCACTTTTTTGTTGAACCTTTGGGCCAGCTTGCTCTTTTGATGAAGATCTCGGCGATGGGCAGCAACGCGGACTTCTTCTACCAAATCCAGCTCGGCTGTTAGTGCAGCATCATTGTCGATCTCCTGAGATATGTGCTGCCTCCTCCACGATGATTGGCTGATCTCCACAGGGATCATGGATTCACAGCCATAAGTAATCCTGAATGGGGTTTCTCTGGTGGCCGTTTTGGCCGTAGTTCTGTAAGCCCAAAGCACATAATAGAGTTGCTCGACCCAGTTCGGGCCGGCTTCGTTCATTCTTTTCTTCAACCCTTCAAGGATGACTTTATTTGCTGCCTCTGCTTGGCCGTTAGATTGTGGGTGTTCCACTGAGGCGAAGTGGTGCTTGATATGGAGGCCGGTCATCATTGCTTTGAACATGCTGTCGGCAAATTGTGTCCTATTGTTGGTAACGATTTCTGCCGGGTTTCCAAACCTCGCTATTATGCTCCGCTCCAAGAACTTTTGAACGCGGGCCGAGGTGATGGCGGACAACGGCTCGACCTCGATCCACTTGGTAAAATAGTCAACGGCCACGATTAGCCATCTCATTTGACCTTCCGTAGCTTTAAATGGCCCCAGCAGGTCCATGCCCCATTTGTAAAATGGCCACGGTGCAATGATCAAGCTGAGCTCGGACGGGGGAATCCACACTATTTTCGCATGTCTTTGGCAACTATCACATTTTTTAACATGCTCTGCTGCGTCGGCCTTCATGGTCGGCCAAAAATATCCTGCACGGAGAGCTTTTAGTGCCAAAGCTCTTGCCCCCATGTGTTGTCCGTTGATCCCTTCGTGTATTTCCGAGAGCACATACTCGGCTTGGTCTGAGCTTAGACACAATAATAATGGGGTATGTAAACCTCGGCGGTATAATTCTCCGTCGAGGATTACATACATAGCCGCCTCCCAGATCAATTTCTTCGCTTCTAGCTCCTCATCTGGGACGATTCCTTGCTCCAAGTAGTTAATGATAGGCCTCCTCCAGTCCTCGGCGATTAATATGACCATGACGCATGCCGGCTGAGCAAGCTCCTGTTGTATAACCGACCTGTGGTTTCCCGCCCCTTTCGTACTAGCCAACTTTGATAGGATGTCGGCTCGGGAGTTCTCCTCCCTTAGGATATGGGCGACCGCTACTTCATCAAAATCCGCCATCATCTCCTTTACTTTGACCAGATATTTGGCTAGTAAAAGGCCTTTGGTTTGATATCTGCCCTCGATCTGCGTGAAAACTAGCTGCGAGTCAGTAAAAACGTTGACCCTTGTCGCTCCCTGCTCTTTGACCTGCTTTAGCCCTGCAATCAAAGCTTCGTATTCTGCTTGATTATTTGAAGTCGAAAAGTTGAGCTGAAGGGACTGCTCAAGGGATACTCCATCGGGATTTTCAACAATGACCCCGGCTCCACTTCCCTTTGCATTAGACTAGCCGTCGCCGTAGACCTTCCACACCTTATCCTTCTGTTGAGTGGCTGACGTCGGGGTCAACTCTACTATGAAGTCGGCCAAAGCTTGTGACTTGATTGCATGGCAGGCTTCGTACTGAATGTCGAACTCGGACAACTGGATGGCCCAGTTCATCATTCTTCCTGCCAAATCCGGCTTGTGCAACACTTGTCGGATAGGTTGGTTCGTTCGTACAATGACGGTATGGCTCTGAAAGTACGGGCGAAGCCTCTTTGCTGTGGTGAGTAGAGCAAAAGTCACCTTCTCAAGCTTTTGATATCTTAGTTCCGAGTTCTTGAGAGCTCGTCTCACGAAATATACCGGCGACTGTGACTTGCCCACTTCTATAACCAACACGGCGCTAATGGCTTCTTCACCAACCGAGAGGTACAGGACGAGCGTTTCCCCCGGCTCGGGTTTTGACAATACCGGAGGTGAGGCTAAACATGTCTTGATTTGTTGAAATGCCTCCTCGCACGCCGTTTTCCATCCGATCTTTGCTTCTTTCTTCAATAGCTTGAAGAAGGGAAGAGCCTTCTCCGCGGACCTTGGTAAGAATCGGGTTAGGGCCGCCATCCTCCCCGTCAATTGCTGGACCTTCTTCTTGTTGGTCGGAAACTGCATATCCAGGACGGCCTTGCATTTATCCGGGTTTGCCTCTATTCCCCTATGGGTCAGCATAAAGCCCAGGAATTTCCCGATTTTTACCCCAAATGCACACTTCAGCGGGTTCAGCCGTATGTTGTGCTGCCGCAGTTTCTGGAAGGTTTCTTCCAGATCCTGGATGTGGTTCCCGGTCGTCGATGTCTTCGTGATCATATCGTCGATGTACACTTCAATGTTGCGTCCGATTTGATCCGAGAAGACCTTGTTCATCATCCGCTGGTAAGTCGCCCCTGCATTTTTCAAGCCGAAAGGCATGACATCATAACAATAATTAGCATCAATAGCTCGGAATGCCATCTTCTCTTTGTCGTCCGGATGCATGGGAATTTTGTTATACCCAGAGTAAGCATCCATGAATGACAGCAATTGGAACCCAGCCGAGCTATCTACGAGCTGATCGATGCTCGGCATTGGGTATGAATCCTTGGGACAGACTTTGTTCAGGTCTGTGTAGTCAACACAAACCCGCCACTTCCCGTTGGATTTCTTCACCATGACCACGTTGGAGAGCCATGTTGTGTATTGTATCTCCCTTATAAATCCGGCCTCCAGCAGTTCTCCAATGTGCTTCGCCAGGGCTTGTTTCCTATCCGGGCCGAGCTTCCTGTTCTTCTGTTCTATAGGCTTAGAGCCGGGATACATTGCCAGCTTGTGGCAATAGAAGGTGGGCTTGATCCCAGGTATCTCGGATGCCTTCCACGCAAAGACATCTTGATTTTCCCTCAGACATTGAACCAACCTGCCTTTGGTTTCTGGGTCGCATTGCTTGCCCACCTTCGTAATCTGTTCCGAGGAACTGCCGATCTGGACATCTTCAAGCTTGTCCACCGGCTCTGGTCTCCACTCCTCGACATCCCGTAGGTCCAGTTCTACTAGATTGACCGGCTTCCGGGATGTATGAGCCTCGGCCCCGGATCCTCTCTGCTCTCCTTGCCGAATTCGAGGTGGGGATGATGGGCCACCCTCCGTTTCCCTGATCGTGTTGTAGTAACACTACCGGGATTCTCGCTGATCTCCGCAAACCGTGATGACTTTGCCGAGGTGCCCTATCATCTTCATCTTCTGATGCTTGGTGGACATCAGGATATCCCACTTGTGAAGTGTGGGTCTTCCCAAGATGATGTTGTATGGTGACGGGAATTCACCGACGTTGAACGTCACCCTTTCCGACCTGAAGCCCTCCTTCGTCCCCAGTGTTAGCTGGAGGTCAATGGTCCCTTTTAAGCCGGTACCTTCTCCGTTGAAACCGTATAACATGGTTTGACACGGCCTTAGGTCCTCCTCCTTCAAATTCATCTTTTTGAAGGCGCTCCAGTTAATGTTGTCGGCCGAACTGCCGTTGTCAACAAATATCCTTTTGACCCGGAAATTGGCGACGGTTCCTGTTATGACGAGGCCGTCTTCATGTCCGGGTACCACTCCCTTCAAGTCTTCCTTGGTAAAATAAATCAACGGGGGTGTGTCTTTTTTGCTACTCCCACCGCCGGTTTCCTTGAACTTCGGCCTATCCCTTACTGACATTACCTCCTTGAGGTACTTCTTCCACTGATTGGTCGTGTCGCCTCCTCCTCCCAATCCTCCTGTGATGACGTTGCATTCGAACTCGGGCTCTGGGAACTCGTCATCCTTCTTGCTCTTCTTGTCGTCCCATGGTTTATTCTCCTGTTGGGCTTTTCTCTTGGCTTGGTTCCCCTGGGTTCGAATTACGTATTGGCGCAACTTGCCTTCACGTACGAACCTCTCTATGGCATCTCGGAGCTCCCAGCATTGGTCGGTCGTATGTCCCGGTCCATTGTGGAAGTCGCAATACCGAGTGTAATCCATCCCTTCTCTTTGAACTATGGGAGGAGGTCGGTCGACCTTCCTCATCTCCGTGAAAGCCACCTCCTTCCAAAGTTGTCCTCGCGTAGCGTTCAACGGAGCATATCTGTCGAACTTCAGCTCATATCTCCCTGGCCTGGGACGAGTGTCAGGGAATCCTCGCGGAGGTCGGCCTGCCGGGGTGTTTGTAGGATGTCGGCTGGACTGTCTGACTTGGAAACTTTCTGGACATCGGTTCTGTGGTGAAGAGGGTTTTTTATTCTCCCTCGGAGCCGAGTTGGCGATCTCCATCTGCTCCAATTCCAAATATTTTTTGGACCGGATTCCAAATTCATTTAGGGACTTCACAGGGTCCTTGTAAATCGACTTGGCAAGTCGGGAAGACCCGTTAAGCCCGGCCGACAAGAGGTGGACGTGGACTTTCTCTTCTAGCCCGTGGACCTGCAGTGCGGCTTCCTTGAATTGGTCCAAGTAGCTCTGCAGTGTCTCCCCATTCTGCTGGCGTATCTTTCCCAAGGCGAACTCGGATTTTGGCTGTTTCTTGCTTGTTGCGAAATTCAGCAAAAACTTTTGGCCGAAATCCTCGAAGTTACGAATGGTCCTCGGCAGCAATGAATGGAACCAAGTCTGGGCGGCTCCGGTAAAGGTCGTAGTGAAGATCCGAGATATGATGGGTTCGTCAATTCCACGAACGCACATCTGCATATCGAACTCGTCGATATGTACCTATGGATCTTGGCTCCTGTCGTATTTGTTCAAGAAAGAACCGTCGAAATCTTCCAAAAATGGGGCTTTTACTATGCGGTCGACGAATGGACTATTATTTTGGTGGCCCCGGCTATACTTCCTTCTGTACGTGCCATCGCCTTGACCGGGATGACGGATGATCTCTCCCGTCGATTTCTCCTCCACGACATGTTCAGGTGTTATGACCGACGACGAGCGGTGAGCCTCGTGTTGTGAATGAGACGTTCTTCCCCGCTCGGAATGGTCGACAGGGTCTATCTGGTCGGTCCCGGCTGTTCGGGCCGACATTACTGGCCTTGATCTCCTAGCTATTGCATGGGGCTGGTCGGCTTCTGCATGATCTTCCGTGTGGTCGGTATTTTGCCGACGCTCCTCTCCTCGCCTTTCGTCGGCGTTTTGCCGACGTTCCTCTTCCCGTCTTCTGTTATCGTGATCCTCCAACTGAGCAATCAGCCACTGGATGTCTTCCTGCACTGAAGTTCATAACGCTTCTCCAGATTCTCCATTCGAGCCAACAACGACTGGAGAGCGTTCTGAATGAAGCGCTGTGAAGCCGTGTGGGACAATGCGTCTTCTGCCGCCACATTCTCCGGATTCGGATTCCTGGGTGGGTCTTCACGTCTGTTATTCCGGTGTCTTCTGGTATTAACCATTGAGAGATGGTGGGATTCGAAATTTATCGTTCCCACAGACGGCGCCACTGTTCTGCTCGGTGAGAACAGAGATATCCAACAAGTGGTGTGGATGGTTTTCTTTAGGATCAGGCTCTCTCTCTCTTAAGAAGCTTATGGACTGAAGCAACTTAAGGAAGAAGGTGATCACAGCAGCAATACACGAAGCAATTGGGGTGCAGTGTGTGCTGTGTGAATGGAAAGAGAGAGTCAGAATTGTGTGTGTACCTTTCACCATGGAGTAGGCTGTATTTATAGGATATTACCTGGACCTTGTTGGCTGAACGGTTGAGCCCAATATCTTCTTCCTTGATATGCGGAGATATTGGTAACTGGAAGATAACACGATCACGATCATATCTTCTATCTTCTGTTAGTTATCTTCAAGCGGTTATGATAATATATCAAAGGGGATTTAAACATTTGAACTGAAGGAATAAAAGATAATATATTCTTATCTCTTATCCGTGACAGAGTTGAACAACTTTCGAAATTGATTCATTAGTTTATGAATTATTAGTCTTTCCCAGTGTCCACAATCTTTTATATAGATATTTCAAGTGAAAATGCATTATACGTGATAGTTATCAAGAGAACAATGAAAGTTGAGGAGATTAAAGGCACCTTACTGCAATGTACTCTAGTCAGACCCCACTAGCTCAAGCACTAAACTCACCTTTGAAAAAAATTGCAATCAAAATACAAGTGGACAACAGCGTTGACTTCCTTAAGGCAACCTTTCAAAGAGGTGTATAAATTATAATAGCATGCCTATGAATTATCACAGTTGCATACAAATTTCAAATTTTAAGAAACTGTAAAATCTCAAAAATATTTTTAAATCTCTTATTGAAACTCAGTGTAAATAGTCAAGACACTTGGACATTCTTTTACATACCTCCAATTGAATGAGCCAACTATTTGCCCCAGATCCAAATCCAGGATTAAAGTGGTAACTAGTCAATGTTCCATCCAAACAGAAAGTCAATACAAGACAAAACAAAAATATAAATCTTGAGTATGCAATTGAAATGGAGTGAGAGATTGGTGCATGTTTGATTTCACGTTCAGTCATCTAAAATCACATCGAAATACAAACTAACATAATTTTAGATAAAAGTTCACATGTTTAATCCCATGTTGAAGAATAGATTCAATCTGGTCAATAATTGATTTTTAGCCATATACCATAGCAACTATAGGTAAATTTTGTGCTAAAAAAAATAATAGTATTAAGTTCTACTACTAATTTGCTTTTAGAATAAAAATACTCAAATATAAATCACTTCACTTCAGAATCAATTATAATCAAAATCAAAATCAAATTAATTCAAAATTAGTTTTGTAAATGTTCATCTAAACATGCCCATTTTTTTTTATCCACAGCAATTGAAGACGATGAGTTTACAACACTTACATACTCTACTCAAACTAAGCTAGACCCCCTTTGTAAACCCACACATTTGAGACTGTCTTTACAACACAAAATATGCTATGATATCAACTAGGAAGACCTCAACTAACCTAAAAAACCATACAGATTATGTTTTCCAACCTACTGTTACAAGTACTATGTTAGTCCATAAACACATTCAAAGACAGTAAACTAATTATAAAGAAGGCCAAAAGCAATACCACAAAAAGAGGGGAAATAACAGAAACAAAAAAGAGTCAGAAATGATAACAAAGTGGCTTAAGGTCAAGGCAGCATTCAAACCATTACAATACAAAGAACATAGCTTTAAAAAAGAATGAAGCAAATTAAAAATGCTAAAGAAATAATTTCACTGAGAGAAAGAGAGAGAGAGAGAGAGAGAGAAAGAGAGAGAGAGAGAGAGAGAGAGACCGGCTCCTTTGGAAGCAGCTCCCTGAATAAGAGTGAGGGGGACCATGAGAGGTGGAGGTCCAGACGGTACTTCCACTGCCAGTGAAACGCCATCATTTCGAACAAATGCTCAGCCTCATATCTAACTACAGAAACAAAGGAAAATGATGCTGCTATGAGTAATAGAATCACCTTCATTCTCATTTCTCAATCAAGTCACAACAATCTCCAAGCTTATTCACTATTCACTTTCACTCACTCAGTCCTTTGTTTTGTGTTATTTATTTATGAATATGTCCCCTTCCGCAATAATTGCAGCTGGAGATGCTTACTGTATATGCTTAATCAAATATCAATCTTTTTCTCACCAAAGCTTAAAGGATATTACCATTCTCTTTCAATCAATGTTGTACCAACAACAGTTGAAAGCACACCAATGCCGCCACAGACATTGATTATTGTTCTGCTTAGAGAGAACAGAAATGTCCAACAAGTGGTGTTGGATGTTTTTATATAGGATCAGGCTCTCTCTCTCTCTTAAGAAGCTTATGAAAGTGAAACAACTTAAGGAAGAAGAAGATCACAGCAACAATACTCACAACGCAATTGGCGTGCGGTGTGTGCAGTGTGAATGGAAAGAGAGAGTCAGAATTGTGTGTGTACCTTTCACCATGGTGGGTGCTGTATTTATAGGATTCTAACCTGGACTTTGATAACAGACGATTGAAGCTCAATATCTTCTTCCGAGATATTTGGAGATATCGATAACTGGAAGATAACAACTATATCTTCTATCTTCTGATGGTTATGATAATGGAAATTTGAATATTTGAATTAATAAGACAAAAGATAATATATCACTTATCTTTTATCCGTAACAGATGCCCCTCAGTCCGGTCATCTAGCAATCTGGATGGCTGGGATGTATCAACACTGAAGTCAATTATTAAATAAAATTTGAGCTAAGTTAATTGATGTCCAGGCCGAGGTGATCGACATCCGAACCGAGATGATCAAGATTCAGAACCGAGGCGACGGCGCATCCGAACCGAGATAGTCAAGGTTCGAGGCCGAGGCGACCATCATCCGAAGCATGGTGCATCCGAACCGAGGTGAACTTCATATCTGCCCCTTGCCGAAACAATCCATCATCTGACAGTCTCCATCAGTCATTTCTCTCTCTCTTTAATGCTGAGCTATTTCTTGTCTTTTCAAAGTAGCCTCGACAGCTATGAACATCGAGGAATGGAACGGTTTTTGTCCCTAATTGCCACGTGTCTCGTTGATCAACTTTTGTCATTTCTTTACACGCTTCAATTATAATAACCTAGGCTTTTTATAAAAAAGGAGTAAAAGAAATAAAAATTTAAATTTATAAAATTCTGTCGCAAAAGCCTTAGTGACAGATTTAGCGACGGAATCAGCGACGGATTTAGCGACGGAGTCTGCGCCAGGAGCGCCACAGGGGCTGGAAGTTGGCGCCAGGAGCGCCAAAGTGGCGCCAAGAGCGCCAAAGTGGCGCCAAGGGCGCTGCATGTCGGTCAGGATGAGAATAAAAGGCAATTCACACGATTTTTGGGATGAAAACACTTTTTTCCTTCTTCCTCTGGCCCAGGCAGCCATTGATGGGCATTGTAAGCTCCCTAACTTCATCATACCTCACCTAAACACCTCCTAATCACCAATAAACATAATTAAAACCTCATTTGAGCTAAGTTCCAGCCTAAAGAGTGAGAGAAACACATTCCCTAAAATCTTTGAGGGAAAACTGAATTCAGAGAGGAAAAGAAGGCAACCCAAGGATGCGGAGACTGGGAGAGTCAATCATGGGGCCTTCCTCGACAGTTTAAAGAGAACGAACACGGAGGTGTCAGCAACTTGGAGCAACCATCTGAGGACTGAGGAGAAAGCACGGTCTTACCAGGTAAGTCAGCGTCCATTGGAGTGATTTCCCTGCTTGGGATCACTACTTGATCTTCTTATGTACTTGAAATAGAATGAACACTATGTTGTATTCTAATTAATGATAGTGTTCTATGATGTATGGAAATCCTAACGCTGTGATAGTGTTAGGTATGATATTGCTGTATCTGATCGATGTGTAAGCCAGATATATGTGATAATTAGTGTAGTTAAAC
>PYAF01003698.1:120070-142535 GCA_007407185.1 Glycine tomentella
CCCTAAGGGTGTTTAACTCATGTTTCAAACATCCTAGAGTACTTATAGAATTTTCTCCTTAAGATATCCTGCTAAGATGCCTAGGGGTATTTTGGTCATTTCCAAAATGTCCAGGGGCATTTCCGTCATTTTCCTAAAGTCTTCGGTACTGCCTCCAATTAACGTTTTACCCCTGTAATTAACTGTGATTCCTAAATTTTGGGGTGTTACAGAGTCATCTCGGGCCGATACTAAAGAAGCTCAAGAGTCGGTGGCCAAGCTGACTTCCGAGCTCAAGGCTTCCCAGGCCCAGCTTCTAGCTTCTCAGGCGGAGGCCGAGTCTTCCCGGGCTGCCGTGGCCAAGTTGAAGGAGAATCTGAACGTCTTCTGGGGCCGGGCCACCGACGCTCATGACCGATGTGATCAGCTGCTCGCTCTTAACAACAAGAAAACTAGGGAAGCGGCTGAGGTTCTCAGCGAACTTATGTTTGTTCGATCACAGCTAGCTTGGTCCACTGAAGCTTTGTTCAACAATGCTTTGGATCAGGTTCGCTTTCTTAACCCCGGCATCAAGCTGAACACCGAGGGCATGCACTTCAAGTCTTACATCGGGAATGGTCAACTATTGACCATTTCTGACAGTGAAGAGGAGGAGCCAAGCTCGGCGGATACGCCCGAGGAAGGTCCAGCTCGGGATGGCGGCGAAAACTAAAGGGCCGGGATGTCGGTTTTACTTGTACTTATTTACTTGCTCCTTTTGAACAATTTCTGAATACTCTGCACAATTATTTGCGCTAAGTAATTTTTACTCGGCTTTTATCAGTTTTGGTTTGCCGCTTTTATTTCTTTCGTATAATGGCTTCAATGGCCAAGTATTTTTTTATCCCGAATCGTTGGTCGAGATTTGAATGTTTCATTATTTTGGCTTCTATGGCCAAGTATGTTATTTAATCCGAATCATTGGTTGGTATTAAATATAATAATGGGATCATGTTCCCGTCTTAGCAACTATTAATATATTCGTAACGTTAATCCGTAGATGTAATTCTTTCAGAAAACCCAATGATTCACCATGATTAAATAGTTACGTCGGCCTGATCAGGACCGGGTTAATATAAAACAACGACTAAGCGCTCAAAATTTGTGCACGAAATGTTCTTTGCAATAAGGATTTTATTAATAATCTTCGAAGATTTACATAAGTTCATGATCTCAATAACAAACTTGCGCGGGTTTTATTTTCCAGGTTCACATAATCGACTAATGAGAAATACATGAAAATTTTTTGGTGATTCCTACTAAGGGAAATCCCATTGAACTCCCATGATCCCTATGACGGGCTTAACAGCCAATTAAAGGGAAACACATGGTGTCCATGATTCCAATGACGGACTTAGAGCCGACTAAAGGGAAACACATGGTGAAGTTCCATGATCCCAATGACCGACTGGAAGCCAACTAAAGGAAAACACATGGACTTTCTCGGCTGCGCATTGTCAGCTATAATACTTCTTCAATTTGTCTGTGTTCCAAATCTGTTTGACTTGTTTGCCGTCTAATGTCTCCAATAAATATGCTCCCTGCCCAAGATTTTGGACAACTCGGTATGGTCCTTCCCAATTTGCTGCTAGCTTCCCATCTCGGACATTCTTATTCCCAATGTCTGCTCGGCATAACACGAGATCGCCTTTTTCAAAAGATCTCGGTCTCACTCCTTTGTTGAATCTTTGAGCCAATTTGCCCTTCTGATGTAGATCTCGGTGATGGGCAGTAGTACGGACCTCTTCTATCAAATCAAGCTCGGCAGCAAGTGCAGTATCATTGTCGTTCTCTTGAGATATATGTTGCCTTCTCCAAGATGATTGGGCGATCTCTACAGGAATCATGGCTTTGCAGCCATAAGTCATCCTGAATGGGGTCTCTCCGATAGCTATTTGGGCCGTAGTTCTGCAAGCCCAAAGCACATAATAGAGTTGCTCGACCCAGTTCGGGCCGGCTTCATGCATTCTTTTCTTTAGCCCCTCAAGGATAACTTTATTGGCTGCCTCTGCTTGGCCATTAGACTGCGGGTGCTCTACTGAAGCAAAATGGTGCTTGATGTGGAAGTCGGTCATCATTGCCTTGAATGTATTGTCGGCAAATTGTGTCCCATTGTCAGTAACAATTTTCGCCGGGATTCCAAACCTCGTGATTATACTACGTTCCAAGAACTTTTGAACACGGGCCAAAGTGATAGCAGATAACGGCTCGGCTTCAATCCACTTGGTAAAGTAGTCAACGGCCACTATTAGCCATCTCATTTAACCTTTCGTAGCTTTAAACGGCCCTAGGAGATCCATGCCCCATTTGTAAAAGGGCCACGAAGCGGTGATCAGACTGAGCTTGGATGGAGGGACCCATACTATTTTTGCATGCTTCTGACAATTGTCACACTTCTTAACGTGTTCCGCTGCATCCGCCTTCATGGTCGGCCAAAAATGTGTTGTCCGTTAATTCCTTCGTGTATCTCCGAGAGCACATACTTGGCCTGATCCGAGCTTAGACATAATAATAGCGGGGTATGTAGACCTCAACGGTATAGTTCACCGTCAAGAATCACATACTTGCCGAATGGGCTGATTTGTCCGCACAACAACAGTGTGGCTCTGAAAATACGGACGAAGTCTCTTTGCCTTGGTGAGCAAAGTGAAAGCCACCTTCTCGAGCTTCTGGTATCTTAGCTCCGAGTTCTTGAGAGCTCGGCTTACAAAATATACTGGCTACTGAGTCTTGCCTACTTCTCTGACTAAGACCGCGCTAATGGCCTCCTCCCCAACCGAGAGATAGAGGACGAGGGTTTCGCCCGGTTCGGGCTTTGACAACACTGGAGGGGAGGCTAAACATGTCTTGATCTGCTGGAAAGCCTCTTCACATGCCGAGTTCCATCCTATGCTCGCCTCTTTCTTCAGTAACTTGAAGAAAGGGAGGGCCTTTTCCGCGGATTTCAGGAGAAATCGGGTTAAGGCCGTCATCCTTCCTGTCAACTGTTGAACTTCTTTCTTGTTGGAGGGAAACTGCATATCCAAAACGGCTTTACACTTATCCGGGTTTACCTCTATTCCCCGATGGGTCAACATGAAACCCAGGAATTTCCCGGCTTTTACCCCGAACGCACACTTCAGCGGATTCAGACGTATGTTGTGTTGTCTTAGCTTCTGGAAGGTTTCTTCCAGATCTTGGATATGGTCCCCGGTCGTCGATGTCTTCGTGATCATGTCGTCGATGTAGACTTCAATGTTTCGCCCGATTTGATCTGAGAAGACCTTATTCATCATCCGCTGGTAGGTAGCCCCGGCATTTTTCAAACCAAAAGGCATGACATTATAACAATAGTTTGCGTCAATACCTCGGAATGCCATTTTCTCTCTGTCGTCAGGATGCATGGGTATCTGATTATACCCAGAATAAGCATCCATAAACAATAGCAACTGAAAGCTGGCCGAGTTATCTACAAGCTGATCGATGCTCGGCATCGGATATGAATCCTTGGGAAAAACTTTGTTCAGATTTGTGTAGTCGACACAGACCCACCACTTCCCATTGGGTTTCTTTACCATGACCATATTGGAAAGCCATGTCGTGTACTGTATCTCCCTTATGAACTTGGCCTCCAACAGTTCTTGAATGTGTTTTGCCAACGCTTGCCTTCTATCTGGGCCAAGCTTCCTGTTCCTCTGTTCTATTGGCTTAGAGCCGAGATACATTGCCAATTTGTGGCAACAGAAGGTGGGCTTGATTCCAGGTATCTCGGAAGCCTTCCAGGCAAAGACGTCCTGGTTTTCCCTTAGGCACTGGATAAGCTTGCCCTTGGTTTCTAAATTGCACTGTTTGCCGACCTTCGTAATTTGATGTGGAGAAGTTCTGATCTGAACATCTTCAAGCTCGTCCACAGGCTTTGGTCTCCACTCCTCGATATCCCGCATATCCAGCTCTACTAAATTAACTGGCTTTCAGGATGAGTGTATGTCGGCCCTGGACTCCGTCGGCTCTCTTTTCCGAACCCGAGGTAGGGAAGACAGGCCTCCCTCCGTTTCTCTAATCGTGTTGTAGTAACACTGCCGAGATTCTCGTTGATCTCCATAAATCGTAATGACTTTGCCGAGATGCCCAATCATCTTCATCTTCTGATGCTTGGTGGACATCAGAATGTCCCATTTGTGGAGCGTTGGCCTGCCCATAGTGATATTGTATGGGGATGGGAAATCAGCCACCGCGAATGTGACTCTTTCTGTTTTGAAACTTTCTTCGTCCCCAGCGTTAGCTGAAGATTGATGGCCCCCTTCAAGCCAGTGCCTTCTCCATTGAACCCATACAGCATTGTTTGGCACGGCTTCAGATCTTCCTCTTTCAAATTCATCTTTTGGAAAGCGCTCCAATTGATGATGTCGGCCGAACTACCATTGTTGACAAATATCCTTTTGACCCAGAAATTGGCCACGGTTCCTGTTATGACGAGGTCGTCTTCGTGCCCGGGTACCACTCCTTTCAGGTCTTCCTCAGTAAAGTAGATGAGCGGAGGTGCGGCTTTCTTGCTATTTCCGCCGCTATTTTCCTTGAATCTCGGCCTATCCCTTACTGACATTACCTCCTTGAGGTACCTCTTCCTGTGGTTGGCGGTGTCACCTCCTCCTCCCATTCCTCCTGTGATGACATTGCACTCGAACTCGGGCTCGGGGAACTCCTCGTCCTTCTTGCTTTTCTTGTCATCTCGTTGCTTACTCTCCTGCTGGGCCTTTCTTTTGGCTTGGTGCCCCTGGGTTCGAATCACGTACTAGCGGAGTTTGCCTTCACGAACGAACCTTTCTATCGCATCTCGAAGCTCCCAACACTAGTCGGTCGTGTGTCCTGGTCCATTGTGAAAATCACAATACCGGGAGTAATCCAGCCCTTCTCTCCTTACTATGGGAGGTGGTCGGTCGACTTTCCTCATCTCGGTGAAAGCCACCTCCTTCCATATTTGCCCACGCGTAGCATTCAGCGGAGCATATCTGTCGAACTTCAATTCGTATCTCCCGGGCCTGAAACGAGGGTCGGGGATGCCTTGTGGAGGTCGACCTACCGGGGTATTCACTGGAGGCCAGCTGGATTGTCCGACCTGGGGATTCTCCTGGCATCGATTCCGTGGTGAGGAGGGTTTTTTATTTTCCCTCGGAACCGAGTTTGCGATCTCCATCTGCTCCAATTCCAAGTACTTTTTGGATCGGACCCTAAACTCGTTTAGGGTATTCACAGGATCCTTATAAATCGACTTGGCAAGACGGGAAGGCCCGTTGAGCCCGGCCGATAGAAGGTGGACGTGGACTTTCTCCTCCAAACCTTGTACTTGCAACGCGGCTTCCTTGAATCGGTCCAAATAACTCTGCAACGTCTCCCCAGGCTGCTGGTGTATCTTTCCCAAGGAAAACTCAGATTTCGACTGCTTCTTGCTTGTTGCGAAATTCAGCAAGAGCTTCTGGCCAAAATCTTCAAAATTGTGGATGGACCGCGGCGGCAAAGAGTGAAACCAGGTCTGGGCGGCCCCGGTTAGAGTGGTAGCGAAGATCCGAGATATGATGGGTTCGCCAATTCCACGAACGCACATCTGCAAATCAAACTCGTCGATATGTACCTGTTGATCTTGGCTCCCGTCATATTTGGAGAAGAAGGAGCCGTCGAAATCCTCCAAAAACTGAGCGTCCACTATTCGGTCGACGAATGGACTGTTATTCTGGTGGCCTCGACGGTACTTTCTTCGATAAGTGCCATCGCCTTGGCCGGGGTGACGGGTGATCCCTCCCGTCGGTCTTTCCTTCGCGACGTACTTTGGTGTCATGGTCGAGGACAAGTGAAGTGCCTCGTGATGGGAACGAGATGCTCTTCCCTGCTCGGAATGATCAACTGGATCTCTATGGCCGGTTCCCGCCGTGCGGGCCGACGTCTCTGGTCTCTGCCTCCTGTTGCTGCATGAGGCTGGTCGATTTCCGCATAGCCTTCCAGGTGGTCGGTATTTTGCCGACCTTCTTCCTCTTGTCTTCTGTTACTGCGTTCCTCCAACTGGGCAATTAGCCGCTGGATATCTTCCTGGCGCTGGAGTTCGTAACGCTTCTCCAGATTCTCCATTCGAGCCAGCAAGGACTGGAGAGCGTTCTGGATGAAACGCTGAGAAATTTCTGGGTCTTCTTGCGTGGCTGGTGGTGTGTTGGCCGGCACATACGCAGCAGGTCCCGCACGGGATGAATCCGTGTGGGACAATGCATCTTTTACCACCACATTCTCCGGATTCGGATTTCTGGGTGGTTCTTAACGCCTAGCAATCTGATGCCTTCTGGTATTAGCATTAAGAGTTGGTGGGATTCGAAATTTATCGTTCCCACAGACGGCGCCACTGTTCTGCTCAGAGAGAACAGAAATGTCCAACAAGTGGTGTTGGATATTTTTATATAGGATCAGGCTTTCTCTCTCTTAAGAAGCCTATGAAAGTGAAGCAACTTAAGGAAGAAGAAGATCACAGCAGCAATACTCACAACGCAATTGGCGTGCAGTGTGTGCAGTGTGAATGGAAAGAGAGAGTCAGAATTGTGTGTACCTTTCACCATGGTGGGTGCTGTATTTATAGGATTCTAACTGGACTTTAATAACAGACGGTTGAAGCTCAATATCTTCTTCCGGGATATTTGGAGATATCGATAACTGGAAGATAACAACTATATCTTTTATCTTCTAACGGTTATGATAATGGAAATTTGAATATTTGAATTAATAGGACAAAAGATAATATATCACTTATCTTTTATCCGTAACAATTATCATCGCCAACAACATGAAAATGGAGAAATTTGTAGACTTCAAAGAAGAGTGGACAAGTAAGGCAACTACGGGGCCCCCAACAATAACAAAAGAGAGATTTTGTGTCACCATTTTTATGATATCTTCTTCTTTACACGAGGTCACAAAAATTACTGAAAACATATAGCATTACACGAGAGAAAATGGATTACCATGGCAGCTTGCTTCTTAGTGAGATGACCCTATTTTTTCTCAACTCCTCGTAAAGTTATCCCTGATGAGCATACATAAGAATAGAAAAAAACACGGTCAACATCCTATGAAACCAACCATAAAAATGAAGTTTGTTCCTTCAATATAACCTTTAACGCTCTGGTAATATTCAATTTTTGAAGTAGTTGGAAACCTAACATGTAAGGGGAAATTAGAATGATAAGTATAACCATGTTGATAAATCATAACAAAAGAAAAAAGAAATAGGAATAAATTGAGAAGTAGGAACCTTAGTTGTCGTCACTGAAGCTGCACAACAAAAGGATTGTAGGATGATGGTGGGCAGAGCTCGAAATCGGAGTGTGGTAGGGCATCATCTGAGAGTGGCGGAGAAACCCATGCAGGTCGGAGCCACTAGATCTGACCTTCTCTCCCAGATTTGCGCCTCCATTGTTGAAGTCACGAAACCTGATGGTCTCGGCAACAATCACACAAAAGTCGTAGCGACGAGCATTGTGGGCTTCGTGTCGAGCCCCACGGAGACGACAAGCACGAGAGGGCGGGAGCCGTGGTGGCACGGAATCAGCGAGACGGAGAACGCGGAGGAGAGGGAGAGCTTTGAAGAGAGAGAGAAATAAAGATTACAATCAAATGGTTTGAGGAGCAGAGTGACGGAGCGTCTTTAGTTACGAATTTCAAAGACGGTTTTGGAAAAATCGTCTTTTCACAAATATGCCACCGCATAACTTTCGAAGACGGTTTCTTACCAACCGTCGTTGTTGGTGCGTCGTAAAATATAACTTTTGTAGTAGTGATGGTTGGTCACAACCATCCAATTGTTGGAAAAACATATGGGGCTCTTGGGTTTTGCTAAAAGGAAGGGCTAGATGGCGTGTTGGTGATGGGACAAAGATTAATATGTGGACATAATCTTGGCTTAGAGGTGAAATTCATTTGAAATTATCTACTAATCCAACATGGGATACTCTTCACTATACAATGAGAAATCTCATGGTGAAGGGAGGAGAAGATTGAAATTTTGCAGCTATTGACAATTTGGTCAATGAGGAAGACGCAATTGCAATTAAGCAGATCCCTATATTTAGTTTTGATCAGGAGGATAAGAGAATTTGCCACTTTGAGAAATGTGGCGACTAGTCTGTTAGATCTACATACAAAGTTTTCATGGATAACATCTTTGATAAAACTCGGCTGGAAGTTGATGGAGAGTGGGATATGTTTTGGTGCCTTAATATCCCTGTCGTGTCAAAATCTTCTTATGGAGAGCATGCTGTGACGCAAGGGGATGGATGTCTCATCCATTTGTTTTTGCTGTGACAGCTAGAAAGCTGGAGAGTGTGTGCCATCTTTTTACCACTTGTGACTCTAGTTGAAGGTGTTGGAAGGAACTTCGGATTGAGTCAAAGATGAATGATTTTCTAGACAAGGCAAATAAATTCAAAGACCTCTTTTTCAAAATTCTGAGTTCTATTGATTCTAATACTCGGGACAAATTTGGAATGATGTTGTGGAGTATTTGGAAAAGTCACCATTAACGTATTTGGAAGGATTGAGTTGTAGACTACCCTCAAATTATGTGCAGAGCTTAATCAGTGTTGGATTGGAGATGTGCCAAGGGTATGTGTGCGTGAAGCAAAAAAGCACCAAACAGATCCAATGCAAACCCATAACTTGTGGAACGCCTCACCTATAGGTAATTATGGGGGAGTTTATTGCAACAAAAACTGAGTAGAGAAATCAGCTTCTTCATGTTATGGAAGGTGAAGCTTTATGTCTCTTATATACTCTCATATGGCAGGTAGATTTTGATATGTCCCATGTGGTCATTGAGCTTGACTGTAAAGGTGTTGTTGATAAGTTGCTCCATGCTAGAAACGATATCTCTGAACTTGGTGCTATCTTGAAAGAGTGCAAATCAATTCCATCCCTTTTTCCAAACTTTGTTGTTAAGTTTGCTTGGACGAAAACTAACCAGTTTGCTTGGACGAAAACTAACCAGTTTGCTCATGCGTTAGCTAAGGCAGCCACATCAAATGTTTCTCCATCTTTTTATAGCTTTATACCTCCGTGTATTTATTCCTTGATTATCAATGAATCAGTCTGAGTTTTGAATGTTAAAAAAAATGTAAACATTTGTAATTCTATTAAAAAAAACTAAAATTTATTTATTAAGTATATATGTTTAAATTTATTTTTTCATATTATATTCATGGACAGAAAATAAAAAACAAATGTTTGACATTTTTCTTGCTTCATATTGATCATATGGATTTCTAATCGCTTACAACTTTCTTATTATGGTACTCTATAAAACTAGACTTGCTAGTTTAGTTTTTATTTTATTTTTCCCCTTTTACCATTCATTTGAAGACAAACTGCCCCCAAAGTCATCTCAGATCCAGGCTAGAGATTTTCAAAAGGTGGGGGTGAACTTAGCATATAAGTACGTGCGAATGATAAGGCCCTACCCCAAACGGACCAAACCTAATTTCTTGATAATGGACCAAGTATTAAGCCCAATAATTTGAACTGACATTGATCACAACAACCCAAGCATTTGCGTTGGCTAAACAACCCCACTTCCGCCAATACGTCGTTAGAATAAAATTTAAATTTCAATATATTGTTAAATTTTATCATTATATTTGAATTTGATTTTAGTTTTGAATTATTTTATTAATATTAGTTCTCATAAATTTTTAAATATTGAAAAATAATTTATTTCTTCATTTAATGATGACATAATAAGTAATTAAGTTTTAACTATGTCATGTCAAAACTTATTTATAAATAATTATGTCAGGACATATTTAAATTTATGTTACATTATATGATAATAAAGGTTATTTTTAAAATTTTAAAACTTTACAATAATCAAATCAAAGAAATATTGTCAGATGTTTGGATCAAGAAGGATGAATTTGGTCATGTGAGAATTAGGGATGCCTAGTCGAAGCAAAAAGAGACATAATGAGTTCAAAATTAAAGAAACATTGCCTTCTCATTTTCAAACTACTTGCGCCCCAACCCCTGTACAATATTTTGATACAAAAGGACAAAAGGTGATGGACATGAAACATGATATGAATCATGTGATTATATACTTATACAGGGACAGGATAATTTTTTTATATAATCATTTTATTATTATAAATAATAATTTTGTTAATTTTTAAAATAATTATTTTAAATAATTTAAAAATTAATATATGATTAGATGATAATATAAAACTATTTTATACTGTCATTACATAAATATTAAATTTATATTTTTTATATAAAAAATAAAATACTTATATGATCTAATTTGGGAATCATATGAATGAGAATGATTTATTTAATGGAAGAATCTATATTTGATTTACAGTGTATGTAAAAAAAGTTTTAATCAAAGACACTTATAAATCACGAGCAAAATGAGTTTTTGATTCAATAAGTTGAGAAATACGTTTGATATTTGATAATTTTTTTTCTTCTTCTATTAATTAGTGAATTGCTGAAAGTAACGTTATCTTCTTTTTATAACTAAGAATTATTCCAATGACAATAGCTTTTTATTTTGCTGAACTTCAAAGCGGAAAACTATGAAAATAATGAGTAACCCACTAATTTGTCTTTTAAATACTATCTTCTCTTTATAATATTTTTTAAAAGAAGGCAATGTACTTAATTAATCACAAAATATTAAAAATGATGCTAAATAGTCTTTTAAATATTAGAAAACTCTTCAAATTAGTTTTCGAACATTACTGAAATACATCAATTTGGAAATTGAACTAGTGAACTTTTCTTTTTTGGTATAGAACTAGTGAACATTTCAATTGCAGGAATTACTTAAAACAATTTTTATATTTTATGGATTTTTTTATGAGAGAAGACAATAGTTAAACTTTGAAGACAAAATTAGTGGTTTATTAAATATAACACGGTCATTTTAGCCTTTTTAAGTTCAATTATAAAATTAATTATTTTTAAAAAAAATTAATTCAAACGTGCAAGTACTATATTTCATTACCGCATTAAATATTTAATTATTTTTCTTCTGTGAAAACCCAAGAGTGTTGGGGGAAAACAATGAAAATCATGTGAAAGCAGTTGAAAAATGTTGTTTTAGGGGAGGAGACAGACATTACAATTTGCAACGGCTACATTGTTGTGTGGTTGTCTCTCTCTCTTCCTTTTTTTCCCTTACACGGCAAATCCACACCCAACAACAGCTTTCAAAAGTGTTTGGTGTAAAGAAAGTAAAGAGAGTGTGTGTGAGAGAGAGAGAGAGAGCAAAAAAAGCAAAGACCCACTTGTGTTAATTTTGAAATGGAATCACAAAGAGAATATGAGAAAGAAGAAGAAGAAGCATTAGTGTTGAAAACAACAAAAGTGGTGGAGTATTTGGTGCCAAAGATGTCAATTGAGCTTCTGTGCAAGTTTCCAGATAACTCTGCCTATGACTTTGACTACTCTCAGAGCACAATTTGGTCCCCTTTGCTTCCAAGACCTTACACTCCCATGGATTTGGATCTCATCACTCCAAAGAAACTTTCCTATGACAAGAAGGTGGGTTCTAAGCTTAGGAAGAAGTTCACTGCCTCTATGTTCAATCTTAACCTTGATTTCATCAAAAAGAATAGCAAGAGCAAGAACAAGAAGGTGCCTTCTGAATTTTCTCCAACACCCTTTAAAGGTGCTTGTAACCCCATCATGAACAAGATAATTTATTTTTTGTTTCTTCTTTCTGGTACTTTTTTTGTTTTCTTTTCTATTCTATGAAGGTTGGGAAACATTATATTATAGAAATATGTATATGGGCATTATTTTCTGAACTCAGAATTTGTGATAAATGTTGACAGGGAACATTGTTAATTAAGCCCCCAAAGAAAAGAAAAAAAAAAGAAGAGGAAATCAAAGAATTAGTAAAATGGGATTTCATTGAAATGAGAAAAATACAACATAATGTCAGTCTGATACATAATCTATTTAAGTATTTATAGATATTTTTTTTGTAATTGACAACTAATAAACTAGCCAGTTTAGCTATCTAGCCATTTGACTATTTTTAACTAACTAAATAACCTTTAACAAAATGATTGATATTGAAAGCTTTGCTTGTGATATACATGGATGCCACCAAATTTGTTTCTCACTATTCTGGTTCTGATTTTGTTTCTATCTGGGATTCTGCATTTTTATTTTATTTGTTGTGTTTTTATGGAAGTTGATTTTCTTTTACCTTTTATTTTTAGAAATCTGAAATTCAGAATACAAGTATTGAGCAAACATCTTTTACTTCAATTTCTGAGAAAGATATATTATTTCCTTTAAAACTTTTTGTTGAAATGATTTCCCATATACTTGCTCACTATACTATACTGTTGAGATTGTTAGATAATGAAAGGGTAAATGTTGAATGAATGTTATTATGTATTGGATATTGGAAATAACTTAGTGTTTTCTTCTTGATCCAGCGATGGGCAAGAGCACTGAAAGCTGCCTCAAAACAGTTCAAGAAATGGAAGGTGAAGAGAGACCCCATTGCCCATGTGATGCTACCCAGCTCATGATTTTTCTTTTAAAAAAATATATTTCTTGTATTGGTGTTGTTATTACCTTTTGTAATTTTGGCATTTCATCTCATTCAGTAACTAGACATTTTCTTTGTTTACCGCACCTTTTGTCCACTGGAAGTATACTTATGACTAAATTGAAAATGCATATATAAAGGTAATTTTTTTCGTACTGCCCTTGTTTAAGGCTTTGATAGCTACAAGCATTTAGAAGAAAATAATGATTGATGGTTGAAGTGAAACATTGAAGTTAAGAAATATAAATTAAGTGGCTTTTTTGTTTGTTTGTTTTTTCTATCGACAAATGTTAATTATTAATTGTTAATTTTTTTGTTAACGGAGGAAATCAAACCCCTACAATCTTTTTCTCCCTCTCTTTTCCTTTTTATCACCCAACAAACCATATAACTCCAAGTGGTTTCTCTCTCTCTCTCTCTCTCTCTCTCTCTCTCTCTCTCTATCTCAAACATCCCAATCTCATGGAGTGCAGAGTAGGGGAGTGAAATTGGGGAATGAAAATTCAATTAGCTCCGAATGAAACTACAAACAGTTCTTTTGCAGTTTTTAAAGTTTTTGTTTCAAGGATAGTTCTTTACTAAAGTATGTTAATCAAACAAAGTTTAGTTCACTTGTTAAAATAAAGAGTTAATAGATTTAATGTTTTATACAAAAGCATTTTTAGATTTGTGCATGAACAAAGTAAAGAGGAAGGGAAATAAGAGAGAGTGCACAAAGGTTTTTATACCGGTTCATCCCAATCTCAGGCTACTTCTAATCCTCACCCTCAAAGATGAGATTACTAACACAACCGATTCACTACTGAATTTCACAACCTTGCTAGTTCCCTGTTGGACTTCAACCCTAGCCTTTGCTAGACTAGCTACATTGTTGGGTTTCACCTTTGCTAGTCACAACTGGACTTTACTGAAAAAGGGATATGTAATTTTACTGCATAGACTATAGATTTTCCCCTCACAAGAGGGATTCCACGTAAAAACTTAATCCACACTTCTATATAAAATTATTACAAGCTTTGAAAGCACAATATAGAAGTGGGTCATTCTTACAAAGAGGGTTGAAACTAACATACTTATGGAGGGTTGAAACCAACACAAAATTCTCACTCAGAAATCTTGTACATAATGTTGCAGGATTGGAATTCTTCAACTATCTTCACTGCCTTAAAAAATACCTTATAGAGCTCCCAAGAAGACCGGTGTAGTGGGCTCCACATAACTGACATACTTCTGGAGCAAGTAGGTTCACTTTACAGCTGTCATGAAGTAACAACTGTAACACCCGGTAGGCCTCCAGTGCATTATCATTAATAATATCAGGTTAGCGCTTAAAACATCATTTTAAAACGTAGCGGAAGCATAGAATCGTCTTTCTTGATTCATTATGTATGGAATAAACATATCACATAGAAATCACCCACACAAGACATATTTTCACACCCCTGTTGATCCAGTTTCGCATATCATATACATATAGACAGATAACTTGAACCCATAGGCAGATAGTCAAAAATACAACAGTTATACTCAGGAGGAACATCATATACATAACGTCATGCATTCTGTACATAAATATACATCACAGTCCACACCACAGCGTAATACAAAAGAATATCTGCCCTCACCGAGGGTGTACAGAACCAAACAACTCAGGTGTACACACACCATCCCTTCTCAAGGGTATAGAACATAATCAAAACAAAACTGAGCCTTCAGCTCTCCCTGCTGCTCCTCAGTCAAGCAGCCCAAGTCTCTACTGGGGCCTCCTGCCCAGAGACTGCTCTCCTCTGCCAGAAGAGTCACCTGAAATCATAAATCCCCACACGGGGTGAGATACACATCTCACTAAGCTCAGGGTCCTTGGAAGAATCTCCTCCACCCTGGCCCACTTTCCATAACCCATACATCAGACAATCACAAGCTAATGGCCCACTGGCCTGGCCATCTGGCCCTCATAACAATATATTAAACATCCAAACATGGCAGAGCTACCTCAACGCCTAAATCAGTGTGAGATCGGAAACTCACACCTGTGCCATCCCATTGGGTGCTAACCCTTCACATGGATGCACATATATGGTACCTCCGAGAATAGAAGGAGCTACCTCAACTTCTATCCCCCTGGTCTGTGGGAACCAATTCCCTGGGAGCTACCTCAACCATGAGCCAACCATACTAGGAGGAAACCACCATCTCCTAGGGAGGTCCATATCTAACTACTGGCCAATAGATCTATCACAATCATATCACATAACAAGCACAGATGCACACACATATCATTATGAGGATGCAACTACCAGTGCATGCATCATGAAATGACCACCACTCCCCCGGAGTGTGGTGTGGCACACAAGATGGGAAATCATCCCCAGGGACACTGAACTTACCTGGCAAGGTCTCACTCTGCGATCCTGTCCCTGCTCTGTGGCTCCCGCCACTGACACCCTCGGTGTCAAGCCCTAATCAAGGCATATGAATTCATATCAAAACCAAATACACAGGCATTCAAGCACAGCAATACATATCATATCAGAATGCCCCTATCCTAGGGTTCAATCAATCTTAACCCACACTAGGCTTCTCACAGACCACACAAGGTCTATCAAAGTTGAAGTCAGAACAATTGAGTCACCACAGACTCAACACCAATCCCATACATGAGCTCAAACTCTCATCGGCCCATAATTCAATATATCACTGGAACGGTCTAAACCTCAACCAAGGCACCGTTCAACTAGCCTCTCAGACTCAACATAAGCTTAATCAAGGCTTATGCATGTCCAGAGAACAACAAGTGTCTCATTCCACAGCCACACATGCATATCACAGAGCCAAGATACAAAGTTCACCAAATCAAAAACTGAAAGCTAATCCTTCATCACTAGACAGTTCTAAACAAGTTTCTCTACAGGACCCTGGGCTAATTCTAGCCCCAGCTCAATATGGGTCACAATATCCAGAAAACCCCAACTCTCAAAACCAACCGAAGAAACTCGAGTTTCTTACCTCAGTGGCGACCAGAAAAGCTGCAGGACTGCTTCCTCAAGCTCTATTGTCCTTGCTGAGCTTTGATTCCTCGCCAAACTCAAGTTTCAGACGGTTCTCTGAGGGAAGGGATTTTGCTCACAAAAAGGAATTACTAAGAAAAAGAACGAAGGATTATAGCTTTCTAATCGGTTCTCTCAAGTTCCAAGGTCAAAGGAAAGTGTTTAGGCTAGGATATACGATCTAAGGAAGCTTGAAACTGCTCTAATGGAGGTCCAGGGCGTTGGGAGGAAGAAGAAGAAGTTTCTTCTTCAACAAAACGCGATCTGCCCTTAAATACTCAGCCTGCCCGAGGTCTGGCCGGATCGCGCCACCTCTGGCGCTAACCGCGCCACCATGGCGGTGTATGTGGCACCACCAGCGCCACTTCCACGCCCCCACCGCCACCTTCTAGAACCTGTGGCGCCACCCACGCCACACTGGCGCCATCAGCGCCAACCTCCCCTGGCCTCTGGCGCCGTCCGCGCCACACCTGGCGCTGATCGCGTGGAAAACCAGTGAAATTTGGTTTTCCAGACCACTTCCCGCGCCACCCGCGTCAGCCATGGCGCGACTTGCGTGGGCTGGAAAACACATGGCGCCCCTCGCGCCAGATTGACGCCCCAGGCGTCAACCTCCAGAGAACCTGGCGCTCCCAGCGCTAACCTGGCGCCCTTGGCGTGGAATTCCAGTGGGTCTGGCGCTACCAGCGCCAACCCTGGCGCTACCCGTGCCACACCCCTCACAGGGTTTTCTGCTGAGCAATCTCGGCGCTGATCGCGCGAGACTGGGGCCAGTCGCGCCACAGTAAGGGTCATCACATTCACCCCTCCTTTTTAGGAATTTTGTCCACAAAATTCAGAAACATACCTGTTAGCCAACTCGGGATATAGCTGCAGCAGTTCCTGCTCTCGCTCCCAAGTTGCTTCCTCAGGTGTTCGACCTTCCCATTGTACCTTGACGATGGGAATCGTCTTGCTGCGGATCTGCTTCTCCATTCTATCCAAAATCTTTATGGGTCGTGTAGGACTCGTCAGATTCTCCTTAATTTGAACTGTGTCAGGTTCTACCACGTGTGAGGGATCAGCCACATACTTCCTCAACTGGGACAGGTGGAACACATCATGTAAACCTGACAATTGGGGAGGCAAAGCTAGCCTATAGGCCACTAGTCCAACCTTCTGAAGGATCTGATATGGACCAATGAACCTAGGACTCAGCTTCCTCACACCTGAAGCTCATCCTACACCTGTCACTGGAGATAGCCTCAGAAACACATGATCACCCTCCTCAAACTACAAGGGTCTGTGCTTCTGATCATAATAGCTCCTCTGTCGACTCTGAGCTTTTATCAGCTTGTCTCTTATCATTCTGATCTGCTCAGAAGTCTCTTGAACCATCTCAGGTCCAAGAAGCTGTCTTTCTCCTACCTTTGTCCAACACATTGGAGTTCTGCACCGCCGGCCATACAAAGTCTCATAAGGTGCCATGCCTAAACTGGCATGAAAGCTGTTATTGTAAGAGAACTCCACCAGAGGTAGATATCTGTCCCAGCTAGTACCTTGCTCTAAGGCACAAGCTCTCAGCATATCCTCTAGAGTCTGGATGGTCCTCTCAGTCTGACCATCGGTCTGAGGATGATAGGCTGTACTCAACCTCAACTGGGTTCCGAAAGCATCCTGAAGAGCACCCCAAAACCTCGAGGTGAACTTCGGATCTCTATCACTGATAATGCTCTTAGGAACACCATGCAGCCTCACAATCTCCTTTACATACAGTTGGGCCAACTTTTCTGTGGTGTAGTCAGACCTCACAGGTAAGAAATGAGCAAACTTGGTCAGCCTGTCCACTATCACCCAAATGGAATCATATCCACTCTGAGTCCTTGGTAATCCCACCACGAAATCCATGGAAATGCTGTCCCATTTCCACTCAGGGATCTGTAAAGGCTGAAGCAGACCAGATGGTCTCTGATGCTCAATCTTCACCTTCTGACACACCAAACACTTTGTCACATGTTCAGCTATGTCTCTCTTCATCCCTGGCCACCAGAAATTCCTCTTCAGGTCATGATACATCTTAGTGGCTCCTGGATGAATGCTAAACTGGCCCTTATATGCCTCAGATAGAACGATATCTCTCAGCTCGCCCTCAGGCACCACAATACGACCTTGGTACCTCACCAAGTCGTGATCCTCCCAGGAGACATCCTGTTGGCCAATCAGGGCCCTCACAGCTTCATCCTGCTGTTGAGCTTCTTGGATTCTCCTGATCAGTTCATTATCTACCTTGGTCCTGCTCAGCTCAAGACCATAAGCACCTTCTGTCACTGTCAGGTGCATGTCTCTGAATTGCTCTATCAGCTTGCAATCAGAGATCCTCAAACATGCAGCAGTCACATTCTTCCTGCTTAAAGCATCAACAACCACGTTTGCCTTACCTGGATGGTATCTCAGCTCGAAATCATAGTCCTTCAGAAATTCCATCCAACGCCTCTGTCTCATATTCATCTCTTTCTGATCAAAGAGGTATCTGAGACTCTTGTGGTCGCTGAACACTACCAACTTGGCACCATACAAATAGTGCCTCCATATCTTCAGAGCAAACACCACAGCTGCCAACTCCAAGTCATGAGTAGGATAAGACTCTTCATGAAGTTTCAGTTGCCTGGAAGCATAGGCAACCACCTTTTGATCCTGTATCAACACACATCCAAGTCCCCTCTTGGATGCATCACAAAACACCTCAAACGTTCCTTCAGGATCAGGAAGAGTCAACACTGGAGCAGTGGTCAACCGCTCTTTCAGCTCCTGGAAACACTGCTCGCACTCATGGGTCCAAACAAAGGGAACCCCCTTCCGTGTAAGTCGAGTCAGAGGTATCACCAATTGAGAAAACCCCTGAATAAACCTCCTGTAGTAGCCAGCCAATCCCAGGAAACTCAGATCTCAGATACATCCTTGGGCCTCTCCCAAGACATCACTGCCTCTATCTTGCTAGGATCTACTGATACACCAGCTGCTGAGATCACATGGCCAAGGAACTTTACCTCTGATAACCAGAATTCACACTTGGCCAACTTAGCATACAACTGCTTATCCCTCAAAATCTGAAGGAGCATCCTGAGATGCTCGGCATGCTCTATCTCCGTCCTGGAGTAGATCAGAATGTCATCGATGAACACCACCACAAACTGATCCAAGAAAGGTCTGAATACCCTGTTCATATAATCCATGAACACTGTTGGGGTATTCGTCAGAACAAACGGAATGACCTGATACTCAAAGTGACCATACCTAGACCGGAAGGCTGTCTTTGGTATGTCTGCTGACTTGATCCGAATCTGATGATATCCGGATCTCAGGTCTATCTTGGAGAACACTCTGGCTCCCCTCAACTGATCTAACAAATCATCAATACGAGGCAGAGGATACTTGTTCTTCACAGTAACCTTGTTCAACTGCCTGTAATCTACACATAGTCTCATACTGACGTCTTTTTTCTTTACAAAGATCAACGGTGCTCCCCAAGGTGAAACACTCGGCCTGATAAACTGCTTGGACAGTAGGTCCTCCAACTGCACCTTCAGCTCCCTCAACTCCAGAGGAGCAATACGATAAGGTGCCACAGAAATCGGTCCCACACCAGGAACCAGATCTATGGAGAACTCTATTTCCCTCTCAGGTGGTAGCTGAGTTATCTCCTCAGGAAACACATCCATGAACTTATTCACCACAGGGATCTGAGACAAATCAACACTTGGCTTATCTTCTGTCACACCCAAGAAGATATAGCCTTGAGCTCCTTCCATAATTGTCTTGCGAGCTTGCAAGACTGATAAGAATACGGTGGAACTCGAACCAGTCACGTCAGAAGGCACAACTACCCTTTTCTGACGACAGTCTAGTATCACGCCATACTTGGCCATCCAATCCATACCCAGAATCATCTCCAGGGTAGGCATAGCTAGACAGAACAGATCAATCGCATAGGCTCTGCCTTCATACACAAACTGCACGTCGTTGCAACACGTGCTCACCTGACATCTCTTTTTAGATGCCGTAGTAACCTCCATCGGAGGGGCAAAACTGAACTTAGGCAAATTGAGCCTATCAACAACCACATCCTGTATGAAGGAATGTGTAGCCCCAGAATCAAATAGTATTCTAACATCACAGTCATCAATCAAAACTGTACCTCTGATAAGATCCGGAGCTCTGGCTGCCTCTCTAGCGTCTACCGTGTACACCCATCCTGCTGTGGGTGCCATCACCTCTGCTGGAGCAGCCTGTGCCCGACTCTCTGTCTGAGGGTACTCTTTGGATATGTGGCCCGGCTTGCCACATCGAAAACAGATGTTCTGGCCTGAGGAACAGGCTCCTGTATGCTCCTTCCCACAAGCCGGACACTTGGGAACTGATCTCTTCTGGGCTGAGCTCCTCTTGAATCTGTCAAAGGAAACAGAGACTCTCAGCATCTTGCCCTTACCCTTACCGGGTGGGCCAGAACCGCTAGGCCTTCTCCCCTCTTGTCTGACTGGGGGAGTAGGCTGTCCGCCTCTCTGTCTCTGCAGAATACCCTCCACTTGGCGACTCTGTCTCACCAAAGTATCCATATCACGTGACCTACTGCCGGCCACCAGCACCTGGATCTCATCCCTAAGTCCCCTCAGGAACTTAGCTGCCAGGATGTCTGCTTCAGGTAAAGGTCTCCTGAAGTGTGCATATTTGGCCAGCTCATGAAACTGGGCCAAATACTCATCTACTGTCAAAGTTTCCTGGACGAGACTATCAAACTCCGCCTGCTTCTGCTCTCGGGCATCTCTGGGAAAATATCTGTCCAGAAAGCAGGCCTCAAACAGCTGCCAGGTAATCACCTCTCCCCGGCCTCTCAGAAGCTGGACTATGGTCTTCCACCACTCGTGGGCGTCGCCCTGAAGCATATAGGTTGCATACAGCAACCTCTGGTGATCAGGGCACTCCATTACCTCAAAGATCTTCTCTAGGGCCTGCACCCACCTTGCTGCAGCCACTGGATCATAGCCCCCTGAGAACACTGGAGGGTCATGCTTCCTGAAGGTAATCAGCATTTTCCCTCTGGCGGCTACATCACTGTCAGCCTCTATCTGAGACATCTGGTCCCCTCACAGGTGGCTCCCACCAACCTGCTGGTGACTACCCTCGCCATCATGGGTAGGAGGTGTGGAGGATACTCTATCGTCCCTCCTGAGGTTCTTCACCACCTCAAGCAAATCATGATTAGCCTTCATCAAGGCTTCATTAACCTCTCGGGTTGCAGCCATCTCTCGCTGCATCTCCCTCTGAGTCTGTCTGTTTGCAGCCATCTCTTGCTGTATATCTGCCTGAATCTGTCTATTAGCAGCTAACTCTTGCTGCATGGTGGCTAATGCAGCCGCAACTGGATCAGACTAGGCACTGGTAGCCCCACTGGTGCTTCTAGGTCTCACCATAGCACTACACATGTACATCAAACAGTGAGTTGATCAGGCCCACAGTCAATGTACCCCCATGCAATGCTCATGTCAAACAACAACAATCAAAGCACCAATTGTAACGCCTCCTTTTACTCTCTCGTGCTTGATTGATTTTAGATGAAATCTTGTGACCACTTTGGATTAGGATCAGATTAGTTATAAATTTTATGAAAATTCTTTTCGCTTTGCTTGCACATGTTACTAGTCGTTTATATTATAAACGAATTCTCTCTTCACGGTGTAATTATAATGATCAAGTACAGTCCAACAATACAGACCAAAGTATAGCTCATTTCAAGCCAACGTAAAATACAAATAATTTAAATTCTAGTACAAATCATCAACACATCTTCATCATCTTTTCTTCAAAATCCTTCTCAACTTATGCTCCACTGCTTTCCTGCTCGCCCAAATACATTAGGGTCATCACAGGTGTCAACCACAGACACAAACATAGGGTAAGTTTATGACAAACATAGTTTGAATAAAACATATATAAACACAGAGGGATAAAACCTTAATTATAAAAAGAACACACAATACATACAATATTCAAAATAACTTACACATACTCATCATGTGATACATGAGATGCATGCTCATCTTTTTAATATGATGCATGACTGAGATCTCAGCTTTCAGATAGTCCACCCACTCTAGTGGAACATCCCTCCACTCTGAGGGTTTTACATGGTACCATAGTCAAAATAGTTCCACCCACTCTAGTGGAACCTCCCTCCACTCTGAGGGGTTATAGTCAAAATAGTTCCACCCACTCTAGTGAAACCTCCCTCCACTCTAAGGGGTTAAAGGGTACCATAGTCAACATAGTTTCACCCACTCTAGTGAAACCTCCCTCCACTCTGAGGGGTTAAATGCAAATGAAATATGCCATGGCTTGCTTTTATTTTTATTTACTCTTCACCATTACTTTATTTCTCAGTTTCTCATATCACATACACCTCAAAGCTCAATATTTTTGAAAATTCATGGCATATGCTTTTTAAATAACCCATAAAGCATCTTTCAATAATCACATAAAGCTTTACATAACATCTTAGTATACAGCCATAGTTCAACTCCATAAATTCTTCACAGATAAGTCATAGTTCATCAAACACATGGTGGCTTCCATAGGAAACACTCAGCAACATATGAAATAATACATAACTTTTGTTAAAGCAACCAACCATGCAAATATAATTCAAAGTCAACAACAAGGATTCAAGCCAACCACTCTTAAACATATTTTATTCATTGTAACAAATTATCAAACACATGGTGTGCAAGCTTAAATTCATAGAATACTTTAAAGAAAACTTTACTTAATCTTAATCTTTATATTGTCCAAC
>PYAF01003699.1:21459-78616 GCA_007407185.1 Glycine tomentella
GGATAAGTAACTTAAGAATAATGGTTATAATAAATAACTTGAATCTAATCTAGTAAGAAAAGGGATTAAATAACTTAAATCTTTATATATTATGACTAGGTTTTAAATAAATATTTGATTTAATGTTTTACTAAAAGTTGGTGTGTTATTTTGTTACTTGATATTTTACTAACGATTGTATGTTATATATCCAAAGGATGTTTTTATTAAAATTTATGTGATAAGTGTGTTCCACTAAGTATTTTATGAAGTTCACGTGTTGTTGGAAATTTATATGGATTGTCATGAAATCCATGTGTTGCTGAGTGTTTCTATAAATCTTTATACATGAATGATTTGTTGAACTGAGTTCTGTGTTGGATTTATGTTGAATATATGAGAAATAAATTGGAGATTAATGGTGAAGAAGAAATAAAGGCAATTCATTGCATATTTCATCTGCATTTAATACCTCAAAGAGGAGGTAATTACCTCCGAGTGGAGGTAATAAAAGTAACCTCAGAGAGGAGGTGTGTTCCACTAGAGCGGGTGGACTATCTTAACTATGGTACCATTTAACCTCAGAGCGGAGGTGTATTCCACTAGAGCGGGTGGGGCTTCCACTAGAGTGGGTGGAGCCATCTTGACTTTGGTACCATTTGTTGAGAATCTGAGATCTCAATCATGCATCATTTTAATTAAGAATCATGCATCTGTTGTAAATTTTGTTATGTATTTATTATGTATCTGATTTTATGACGTATTACTTTGTTTTACTATGAATCTGTTGTTTTATCTAACTATGTTTATCATATACTTACCCTATTTTGTGTCTGTGGTTGACATCTGTAATGACCCCAATTTGTTGGGCGAGCAGAGGAACAGTGAAAGTTAAGCTGAGATGGTGTGATGGAAGAGCTTGGATGATTTGTATTTTGTGCTTGGTGTATTGTTGACTCTGAAGCCATGTAATTTGTGATGGACTATTTTGGTTTGATGATCTATATCTGGATTATATTATGTAAGATTGTCTTGGATTGTAAAATATTTTCTCGTACTTAAAAATATTTAATGGTAACTATTTTATAGTTTATTTAAGAAATGAAGAAAAATGATTTTATAAAATAAGTTTCGGTAATAAAGGAAATAAGCGGAAAAAAAAATTTTGGGCGTTACAATAGTGGTATCAGAGCATGGTCAATTTCAATAAAAATTGCTCATAAGTAATCTATACAAAGTGTTATTTAGACTTTTCTTACAAGACTGTTTTTATCTTAATTCTGATTGGTCCATAGTACTTTTCAAAATTACTAAACCATTTTATTAAATAAGTCTATTCATCCTACAATTAAGAGAAAATCACATAGATTTTATTTATCATTTTTTCCCATTTTTCTAATAAAATTTCAAAGTTATTACTTTATAAAATTCTTAGAAATTTTATTCTAGGGTTTTCTGTCACAAAGTATTTTGGTATTCTGTCATTTAAGAGTTCTCTATAATTTCATCAAGTTTTCACAAAATCTCTAAGGGTGTCTAGGCAATTTTAGCTTCAAGGGTATTATGGTAATTTGTCATTCTAGGGGCATGATTGTAATTTTTCAAAATATCCAAGGGTATTTTTGTAATTTCTACCTTAAAATATCTAACCAAAATATCCAGGGATATTTATGTAATTTTTACGTCAAGGGCATTTTTGTAATTTCTGTTTTAAGGGAAGGGTGATATGATCATTTCTCTTCAACTATATTTCCTTTTTATCCAAGTATCATCACACTTCCACAATTCAATTAAATATGAATTCAAGATATAATTTTGAGGATGTTACAGTCTGCAACTGAGAAATACTTTCATTGGTGTTCATGTTGAACATCTTATACTCATGGATCAATGCATGCTTCCTTGATCTCCTAACTTCTTTAGTTCCTTCATGAGTAATTTCCAGCATCTCCCACATCTCTTTTGCACTTGTACATCTTATTGTTCTGAAAAATTTGTCAGAGGAAAGAGCAGAGGTGATCATATTTTTGGCTTTGAAATCATATTAGACAACCTTTTGTGCAACATCTATCATCTCATCCCATTCTTTGGGAATCAATTCATTGGCAACAATTTTCTTTGGAATAAAAGGACCCTTTTCTATAGCATTCCAAGCACCTAGGTCATTTGATTGAATAAAGATTTTCATTCTATTTTTCCAAAAACTGAAATGTTCCCCTTCAAACATGGGAGCTCTGTTTAAAAAGCACCTTCCTTGAAGGTTATTTGTGAGGTATTCATTTTTCTTTTTGAAGAAAAAAAAAGTGATCTTGAATAACTCTCAAGAACCAGCTCTTGATGCCAATTGAAAATAATAGAAATACTTCACAACAACCAAGAGGGGGGTGAATTGGTTGAACCTTGGTATGTTAAAATCAAATTCAAATCAGAGTTTCAGGATCTTTATCACTTACAAAACCAAGAAACCTTTTACTCAATCAAATAGCTCAGCCCAAGAATTCAATAGATCAAAATAAAATCTGTTGAACAATGAATATGATTCAAAGAATTAAAGATCAATGAATAAGATGAGATTAGAGATATAGAAATAAGAACACAAGCAATTTATACTTGTTCACTTCAAAATATGAAGCTACATCCAATTTCTTCTAATTCACACTGAATAAGAGTTCCACTATTATAAAATATTCTTACAAGCTTTTACAAGAATCTCTCCTTTATCAACCCTAGATAAAGAACAGAAATCTAAAACCCTATTAGACTTCTAAGGAGAAAGATTCAAAGAACACTACTCTAATCTTTATGCTAGAGAACCTTTCTTTAGTCCCAAGCTATAAGAATCCTATTACAATAGCCAAATTCAACAAACTATGTAAACAAAATTACAATTAATGAGTTAAGGAAAGAAACAACCTGATGATCCAGTGAATGACATGCATATGAATGAACAACTCAGGTTGAAATGCAAAAACAAACTCAGAACATTCTTGTAAGAATCACTCAAAAACCCATGAGTGTTTTAGTTGAAGCAAGCACTCATAGAACTCAGAAAATTACTTTGAATATGTTTTGAAAGCTTGTGTATGCTCAGAATACGAATTGATCAAGTTACAAAACAAGCTGAGCCTTGGTTTTATTTATAACAAACTTTTGTAACTGTCAGTAATTGATTAAATGCGCCTAATAATCGATTAAAACACTCATGTAATTGATTATGTTACGAATAAAAGATAAACATATTATCTTTTGTCCAACTAATTTAAATAATCAAATCTCTATTAAATATATTATCATAACCACCAGAGAGTAACCATCGGAGGATGAAAGATACGATCATTATCTTTCAGTTATCAATATCTCCACATATCCCAGAAGAAGATATTGAGTTCAACCGTCCGTCTGTTATCAAAGTCCAGGTAAAACCTTATAAATACAAGCATGAAGCATGGTGAAAGGTACGCATACAATTCTGACTCTCTCTTTCCATTCACACGGCACACACCGCACCCCAATTGCATCGTGTGTATTGCTGCTGTGATCATCTTCTTCCTTAAGTTGCTTCAATCCATAAGCTTCTTAAGAGAGAGAGCCTGATCATATAGAAAACCATCCAACACTACTTGTTGGACATTTCTGTTCTCTCCGAGCAGAACAGTGGCACCGTCTGTGGGGACGATAAATTTCGAATCCCACCATCTCTTAATGGCTAATACTAGAAGACACCAGAATGCCAGACATGAAGAACCACCCAGAAATCCGAATCCAGAGAATGTTATGGTAGAAGACGCATTGTCCCACACGGCTTCATCTCGTGTGGGGCCTGCAACACATGAGCCGGCCAACACGCCACCGACAGCACAAGAAAACTCTAAAGCTTCTCAGCGCTTCATTCAGAATGCTCTTCAGTCGTTGTTGGCTTGAATGGAGAATTCGGAGAAGCGTTATGAACTCCAACGCCAGGAAGACATCCAGCGACTGATTGCCCAGTTGGAGGATCGCGATAACAGAAGGCGAGAAGAGGAACGTCGGCAAAATGTCGACAGAAGGCGAGAACAAGAGCGTCGACAAAATACCGACCACATGGAAGACCACGCAGAAACCGACCAGCCTCTTGTAGCAATGAGGAGGCAGAGACCAGTGACGTCGGCTCGCACTGCGGGAACCGACCCGAGAGACCCTGTCGACCACTCCGAGCAGGGAAGGACGTCTCGTTCACAACACGAGGCCCTTCGCTTGTCCTCGGCCATAACACCAGAACACGCCACGGAGGAGAGGCCGACGGGGGAGATCATCCGTCACCCCGGCCAAGGCGACGGCACATATCAAAGGAAGTATCGTCGGGGCCATCAAAATAACAGCCCATTCGTCGACCGCATAGTGAACGTCCAGTTTTTGGAGGATTTCGACGGCTCCTTCCTGTCCAAATATGACGGGAGCCAAGACCCACAGGTACATATCGACGAGTTTGATATGCAGATGTGCGTTCGTGGAATTGACAAACCCATCATATCTCGGGTCTTCGCTACGACCTTAACCGGGGACGCCCAGACTTGGTTCCATTCACTGCCGCCGAGGACCATTCGCAATTTTGAGGATTTCGGCCAAAAGTTCTTGTTGAATTTTGCAACAAGCAAGAAGCAGCCGAAATCTGAGTTTGCTTTGGGAAAGATACGCCAGCAGAACGGGGAGACATTGCAGAGCTACTTGGACCGATTCAAAGAAGCCGCACTGCAGGTCCAGGGGCTAGAAGAGAAAGTCCATGTTCACCTCTTATTGGCCGGCCTTAACGGGTGTTCCCGACTTGCCAAGTCGATTTACAAGGACCCTATGAAATCCCTAAATGAATTTGGGATCCGATCCAAAAAGTATTTGAAATTGGAGCAGATGGAGATCGCCAACTCGGCACCGAGGGAAAATAAAAAAACCCTCCTCACCACGAAACCGACGTCCAGAAAATTTCTAGGTTGGACAGTCCAGCCGACATCCGTCGAATATCCCGGCAGGACGACCTCCACGAGGCATCCCCGACCCTCGTTCCAGGCCCGGGAGATATGAGCTGAAGTTCGACAGATATGCTCCACTGAATGCTACGCGTGGACAAATCTGGAAGGAGGTGGCTTTCACCGAGATGAGGAAGGTCGACCGACCTCCTCCCATAGTGCGGAGAGAAGGGATGGATTACTCTCGGTATTGTGACTTCCACAATGGACCGGGACATACGACCGACCAATGCTGGGAGCTCCAAGATGCCATAGAGAGGTTCGTGCGTGAAGGCAAGTTGCGCCAATATGTAATTCAAACCCAGGGACACCAAGCCAAGAGAAAAGCCCAACAGGAGAATAAACCACGAGACGACAAGAAGAACAAGAAGGATGACGAGTTCCCAGAGCCCGAGTTCGAATACAACGTCATCACAGGAGGATTGGGAGGAGGAGGCGACACGGCCAATCAGCGGAAGAAGTACCTCAAGGAGGTAATGTCAGTAAGGGATAGGCCGAAGTTCAAGGAAACCGGCGGCAGGAATAGTAAGAAAGACGCACCCCCGCTGATCTATTTTCCCGAGGAAGACTTGAAGGGAGTGGTACCCGGACATGAAGACGGCCTCGTCATAACAGGAACCGTTGCCAATTTCTGGGTCAAGAGGATATTTGTCGACAACGGCAGTTCGGCCGATATCATTAACTGGAGCGCCTTCAAAAAGATGAATTTGAAGGAGGAAGACCTGAGGTCGTGCCAAACCATGCTGTACGGTTTCAACGGTGAAGGCACTGGCTTAAAGGGGGCCATTGATCTCCAGCTAACACTGGGGACAAAGGAGGGCTTCAAGTCGGAGAGGGTGACGTTCACCGTCGGTGAATTTCCGTCCCCATATAACATCATCTTGGGCAGACCCATACTTCACAAGTGGGACATCCTGATGTCCGCCAAGCATCAGAAGATGAAGATGATAGGGCACCTCGGCAAAGTCATTATGATTTGCAGAGATCAGAGAGAATCCCGGCAGTGTTACTACAACACGATCAGGGAAACGGAGGGTGGCCCGTCATCCCCACCTCGAATTCGGCAAGGAGAGCAAAGAGGATCCAAGGTCGGGAACATCCATCCCAGAAGCTGGTCAATCTAGTAGAACTGGATCTACGGGATGTCGAGGAATGGAGACCAGAGCCAGTGGACGAGCTTGAAGATGTCCAGATTGGCAGTTCCTCGGGACAGATTACGAAAGTGGGTAAACAATGTGACCAAGAAACCAAGGGTAGGTTGGTTCAATGTTTGAGGGAAAATCAAGACGTCTTTGCGTGGAAGGCATCCGAGATACCGGGGATCAAGCCCACCTTTTGTTGCCACAAGCTAGCAATGTATCCCGGCTCCAAGCCTATAGAACAGAAGAACAGGAAGCTCGGCCCGGATAGGAAATAAGCCCTGACGAAGCATATTGGAGAACTGCTGGAGGCCGGATTTATAAGAGAAATACAGTACACGACATGGCTCTCAAACGTGGTCATGGTGAAGAAATCCAACGGGAAGTGGCGGGTTTGCGTCGACTACACAGACCTAAACAAAGTTTGTCCCAAGGATTCGTATCCAATGCCGAGCATCGATCAGCTTGTAGATAGCTCGGCCGGTTTCCAATTGCTATCATTTATGGATGCTTACTCTGGGTATAACCAGATTCCCATGCATCCGGACGACAGGGAGAAGACGGCATTCCGAGGTATTGATGCCAACTATTGTTATGACGTCATGCCCTTCGGTTTGAAAAATGCAGGGACGACTTACTAGCGGATGATGAACAAGGTCTTCTCGGATCAAATCGGGCGCAACATTGAAGTATACATCGACGATATGATCACAAAGACATTGGCGGCCGGGGACCACATCCAGGATTTGGAAGAAACCTTCCAGAAACTGCAGCAGCATAACATACGGCTGAACCCACTGAAGTGTGCATTGGGGTAAAAGCCGGGAAAGGGTTTCATGCTGACCCACAGGGGAATAGAGGTGAACCCAGACAAATGCAAGGCCGTCCTGGATGTGCAGTTTCCGACCAACAAAAAGGAGGTCCAACAATTAACGGGGAGAATGGCGGCCTTAACCCGATTCCTACCAAGGTCCGCGGAGAAGGCTCTTCCTTTCTTCAAGCTATTGAAGAAAGAAGCAAAGATCGGATGGAATTCGGCGTGCGAGGAGGCATTTCAACAGATCAAGACATGTTTAGCCTCACCTCCAGTATTGTCAAAGCCCGAGCCAGGGAAAACGCTCGTCCTGTACCTCTCGGTCGGTGAAGAAGCCATTAGCGTCGTACTGGTTAGAGAAGTGGGCATGTCACAGTTACCAGTATATTTTGTGAGCTGAGCTCTCAAGAACTCAGAGCTGAGATACCAGAAGCTCGAGAAGGTGGTTTTTGCTTTGCTCACCACGGCAAAGAGGCTTCGCCCATACTTTCAGAGCCATATCGTCGTCGTACGAACAAATCAGCCCATCTGACAGGTGTTGCACAAACCGGATCTAGCAGGGAGAATGATGAACTGGGCCATTCAGCTATCCGAGTTCGACATTCAATATGAAGCTCGACATGCTATTAAGTCACAGGCCTTGGCCGACTTCATAGTAGAACTGACCCCGACATCAGCCGCTCAGTAGAAGGATAAGGTGTGGAAAGTCTATGTTGACGGATCGTCCAATGCAAAGGGAAGTGGAGCCGGGATCATCGTTGAAAACCCCGACGGTGTATCGCTGGAACAATTATTGCAGCTTAATTTTCTGACTTCCAATAATCAAGCGAAATATGAAGCTTTGATCGGCGGGCTGAAGCAAGTTAAAGAGCAGGGGCATCGAGGGTCAACGTCTTCATCGACTCGCAGCTGGTTTCCACGCAGATCGAGGGACGATACCAAACCAAAGGCCCTTTATTATCCAAGTATCTGGTTAAAGTAAAGGAGATGATGGTGGACTTTGATGAAGTAGTGATCGCGCATATTCCAAGGGAGGAGAACGCCCGAGCCGACATACTATCAAAGTTGGCTAGTACGAAAGAGGCAGGGAACCACAGGATGGTTATACAACAGGAGCTTGTCCAGTCGGCGTGCGTCATGGTCATTTTAATCGCCGAAGACTGGAGGAGGCCCATCATTAATTATTTGGAGCAAGGAATCGTCCCAGATGAGGAACTAGAAGCGAAGAAATTGATCTGAGAGGCGGCTATGTATGCAATCCTTGACAGGGAACTATACCGTCGAGGTCTACATACTCCATTACTGCTATGTCTAAGCTCAGACCAAGCCGAGTATGTGCTCTCGGAGATACACGAAGTGATCAATGGGCAACACATGGGGGCAAGAGCTTTGGCACTAAAGGCTCTCCGTGCAGGATATTTTTGGCCGACCATGAAGGCCGACGCAACAGAGCATGTTAAGAAATGCGATAGTTGCCAAAGGCATCTGAAAATAGTATGGATCCCCCCGTCCGAGCTCAACTTAATCACTGCGCCGTGGCCATTTTACAAATGGGGCATGGATCTACTGGGGCCGTTTAAAGCTACGGAAGGTCAAATGAGGTGGCTAATAGTGGCTGTTGACTACTTTACCAAGTGGATCGAGGCCGAGCCATTGTCTGCTATCACCTTGGCCCGTGTTCAAAAATTCTTGGAACGGAGCATAATAGCGAGGTTTGGAATCCCGGTATAAATTGTTACCGACAATAGGACACAATTTGCCAACAGCATGTTCAAAGCAATGATGACCGATTTCCATATCAAGCACCACTTTGCCTCAGTAGAGCACCCGCAATCCAACGGCCAAGCGGAGGCAGCAAATAAAGTTATCCTTGATGGGTTAAAGAAAAGAATGAATGAAGCAAGCCCGAACTGGGTCGAGCAACTCTATTATGTGCTTTGGGCTTACAGAACTACGGCCCAAACGGCTACTGGAGAAGCCCCATTCAGAATGACTTATGGCTGTGAAGCCATGATTCCTTTAGAGATCGGCCAATCATCGTGGAGGAGGCAGCATATATCTCAGGAGAACGACAATGATGCTGCACTCGCTGCTGAACTGGAGTTAATAGAAGAAGTCCGCACGGCGGCCCATCACCGAGATCTGCATCAAAAGGGCAAGTTGGCCCAAAGATTCAATAAAAGAGTGAGACCGAGGTCTTTTGAAAAAGACGACGTCATGCTACGCCGAGTCGACATCGGAAATAAATACGCCCAAGATGGGAAGCTAGCAGCAAACTGGGAAGGACCGTACCAAGTTGTCCAAAATCAAGGACAAGGAGCATAATTGTTGGAAACCTTGGACGGCAAGCAAGTCAAACGGACTTGGAACGCGGACAAGTTGAAGAAATACTATAGCTGACAATGTGCAGCCGAGAAGGTCCATGTGTTTTCCTTTAGTTGGCTTCTAGTCGGTCATAGGGATCATGGAACTTCACCATGTGTTTCCCTTTAGTCGGCTTTAAGTCCGTCATCGGAATCATGGACGTCATGTGTTTCCCTTTAGTTGGCCATTAGGCCCGTCATTGGGATCATGGGACTAGTGTGATTTCCATTAATAGGGATCACCAGTAAATTTTCATGTATTTCTCACTAGATTCTGTGAACCGGGAGCATAACACCCGCGCAAGTCTATTTTGGAGATCATGAACTATGTAAATTTTCATGTTTTTCTCATTAGTCGATTATGTGAACAGGGAATGTGAAACCCGTGCAAATCTGTAATTGAGATCATGAATTTATGAAGATTATTAATAAAATCCTTGATGCAATGTTCACAAATTTTGAGCGCTTAGTCGTTGTTTTATATTAACTCGGTCCTGATCAAGTCGACGTAACTATTTAACCATGGTGAATCATCGGATTTTCCGAAAGAATTACATCTGCGAGTTAACGTTACGAATATATTAACAGTTGCTAAGACGGGAACATGATCCCATAACTATATTTAACACCGATTCGGGTTAAAAAATGTACTTGGCCATAGAAGCCGAAATGAAATATTTGAAAATCCCGACTGACGAGTCAAGGCAGAAAATATTTGGCCATAGAAGCCAACTCACAAAAGAAAAGTATCTAAAATCCCGACCGACGAGTCAGGATAAAAGGTACTCGGCCGTTGGAGCCGTTACGGAAGCAAAGTATTTAAATCCCGACCGACGAGTCAGGATAAAAGGTACTTGGCCGTTGGAGCCAGTATGCAGAATACACAAAAACGGCAAATCATAACTGATAAAAGCCGACGAGAATTACTTAGTAAAGTTGTGCAAAATACTTGTTCAATAAAAGTGCCGTATTCAACAGTTGTCAGAAAAGAAAGAAAATACAGAGCAAAACCGGCATCCCGGCCCTTCAGTTGTCGCCGCCATCCCGAGCTGGACCCTCCTCGGGCGTCTCCGCTGAGCTTGCTTCCTCCTCTTCGCTGTCCGAAACGGTCAGCAACTGGCCATTCCCGACATAAGATTTGAAATGCATACCCTCAGTGTTCAGCTCGAGGCCAGGGTTCAGGAAGCGGACTTGGTCCAAAGCATTGTTAAAAGAGGCTTTGGCGGACTGGGCCAGCTGTGACCGAACGAACATCAGTTCGTTAAGAGTGTCAGCTACTTAGTTTTATTTGCATTAACAGCAAGTAGCTGATCACACTGGTCGCGAGCGTCGGCAACCCGCCCCCTGAACTCGGTCAGACTCCCTTCTAATTTGGCCATAGCAGCCTTTGAAGATTCAATCTCCGCCCGAGAAGCTGCGAGTTGGGCCCGACATGTCTCAAGCTCTGAAGTCAGCTTTGCTGCCGACTCCTGAGCCTATCTGGCTTCCGCCCTCGATGCTTCCAGCTCCTGGGCCGAAGACGCCGCTTGCTCCCGGGCCAAGATCAGCTCTTGTTGAAGCCGCCGGACCTCATTCTCAGAAACTTCGAGCTCAGCGGCCACCTTGCAAGCTTTTTTATTCAAAGATGCCAAGCTTCCAACCAAGGTGGCAGTTTTGAGGCAGGCAAGTTCCATCGAGCTTAGTTCATCCAACTCGAGGTCAGAAAAGGGGACTGAGTCGGAATACCTTTTGGGTGGCCAAATAACTTCGAAGAGGTCCCGAGTTATACCCTGGTCCCAGAGAGATCGAGGGGACAATAGAATGCATTCCTCAAGAGGTTCGGGCACCGATGCAGGGGCTGCAGCAGGGGCCGGGGCGTCAGCAACAGCGTCGGCCATTGGCTAGTCAAGGGCGACGACGGGAGCCTCGGCCGACGGAGAAGGTGGAAGGGGGGCTGAAGGAGCCTCATTGACGGGCTCGGCAGGAACTGGGGACGGGCGAGACTCGTCGGCTGTTGCTTTGCCCTTGCCCTCGGTCCTCTTTCGCTTCTTCCGAGACTTAAGGGCCAAAAGATGTGCAGGTCGGGGAGCTGGGTTCGTGTTCATCTCGGTCGCTGCACGACAACAATAAAATAAGTGTTGAGACCAGTGTTAAATATTTTCAATGATAATCTTCAGAAGAAATTCAAACTGACGACAATGAATATAATAAGCTATGGGAGCCAAGTTTTTTGAGGCTTTGTATGACAATATGCTAGCCGCGGAAGAAGCATCCGAATTTGAAAACCGAGTCTTGTCGGTTCGATAATAAGCGGAAGGAAGATCATGATGGGCGGAAGTCCAGTATAATGGGAACTTCCAGGATCCCGAGGAAGAATCAGAAGACTTAGAAAAGAAAGGGTGTTGGCTGGGTTCCGCGACAACTTTGAAAAATTTGTCCTTGAAACCTTTAAAGGACTCGGCAAATAAAGAAAAAGCCGACGGTCAGATCGACGGTCGTTACGACCCCGGAAAGAGGTCCACCCTTTCCGGTCAGCGGGTTCTTTGCCTGATCGGTTGGTTTGGACAGTGAAAAAATAAAAGAATAGAGAATGAGTGCAGGAGATTTCCAATTTCTGACAAAGAATTTCGAAGGCCTGCATGAAAGCCCAGCCATTCGGATGAATTTGAGAAGGAGCGACTTGCAGGTGATCTAGCACCCGCATTTGGAAGTCGGTGAAGGGAAGACGGACTCCCAACCGAGTGATTATGTCTTTATAAAATAAAAAGAAATCAGGGTCATTACCCTCTCGGGTAGAGCATACAGGCTCACCCGGGCGGGGAAGACAAACATGAAAGCCTTCTTGGTTCCCAAGGGGGAGGGATGCAAGGTCCTCGGAACCCATCACCGAGGTGTGTTGCAACACCTCATGAGCAACCCAGGGAAACCTACCTGTCAGAGCAGGAGAGAGAGTTTGGGAGTGAGACCAGGTTGCTGTTGCGGATTCTTCAACGGTTCTGGTAACGAACAAGTCCATAGTTACCTATGACAATAAAAAGAAACAATTAGTAAAGTACCTGGAAGGAGAATCGTCAAGGGGATGGGTTGAGAAGAGGCCGGAGCCGGTATAGTAGACTCTTCAACAGAAGTCGGCACCCCGGTACTGAAATCCGATTGGGATGGTAATGTATTGGTTTCCTTGGGAAGAGGTTTAGGAACCCAGATGGGGTTATGACGACATCGGTCCAACAGCTCCTCAACCTCTCTATTAAAATCCATATTGGCTAAGTACATGAGTTCCTCAATACATTTTGAGCAGTGTTCATATTGAATTTCGAAATTCGGCTCGGGTACAGGGTAGGTTTCAGAATCAATTGGAGGAGCATCACTCAAAAGAGCGGGAGCCCTGGGAGGTGCCCTAGACTCGGAGGCAAGTATTGCTGACCTCTGACGTGATGATGAAACCAAATTAGAGGACCCTAACCTAGAAGGATTGGGAGGTTTTGGACCTAATCTGGAAGGAATGGGAGGTTTCGGAATAGAGGCTTTGGCACTGCCTGGGCCAAAAGGGGCCCGAAGCAGGGACTTTCCTTTTTCTTCTTCAGGAAGGGGCAAGCCATAAAGCCAGAATGCAGCACGAGGGGAAACTGTTTTGCGGATTTCTTCTTCTTGCTCAGGGGTATATTTCATGATGAATGAGGAAAAAGCACAAGAACTGGGAAGTGTGGAAATGAAGGAAATGTGCAGAAAAGATCGACACTTAGGGTTCGTGCAAAATAAGACGAAATGTAAGGAATTACAACAATAGTAAATGAAAGAAGTAAATTGAAAGATACCTAGAATAGAAGAAGGTGGGTGGAAGGAGGATTGACAACAAAGAACAAGTAACTTGAAAGCGGTACGGGAAGAAGCAGAGAGTGCCGGAATCGCAGAAGATGAAGAGGAAGCCCAGAAGAAACGAAAGGTGCAGAAGATTCAAAGGCAATGCGGAAATTATGAGGAAATTACTCACAATAAAGCACCATTATGAGGAAACGGAAGGGACACATTAAACGAAAAGAGTAACCGCCAGAATTCAAAAGTCATGGATAATAACTGCTGGTTGTGGAAGAACGTGGAAGGGGCAAAGATGTCATTAGCCTGGAAAGGAAATGATTAAAGCGTGCAAAGAAAGGACAGAAGTTGATCGATAAGACACGTGGCAGTTGAAAACTGGAAGACGTTCCATTCCTCTATGATCATAGCTGTTCAGACTGCTGTGAAAAGATAAGAGGTAGCTCGGCAGTAATGTCACTGAATAATGACCGATGGACATTGTCAGAAGGCGGATTATCTCAACAAGGGGCAGATGTGAAGTGTGTCTCGGGTCGGATAAAAATCACCTCGGCTCGGGTCTTGATCACCTCAGCTCGGGTCTTGACCACCTCGACTCGGATACATTTTTCCTCGGTTCGCACCTTGGACACATCGGCTCGGACGAAAACCATCTCGGTTCAGACATCAATTAACCTTGCCCGAGTTCGTCCCAAAAAGCATGGTCGGCTCCATTGCTGATGCATCCCGGCCACCCAGAGTGCTAGATGACCGGGCTAAGGGGCATCTGTTACGGATAAAAGATAAACATATTATCTTTTGTCCAACTAATTTAAATAATCAAATCTCTGTTAAATATATTATCATAACCACCAGAGAGTAACCACCGGAGGATGAAAGATACGATCATTATCTTTCAGTTATCAATATCTCCACATATCCCGGAAGAAGATATTGAGTTCAACCGTCCGTCTGTTATCAAAGTCCAGGTAAAACCTTATAAATACAAGCATGAACCATGGTGAAAGGTACGCATACAATTCTGACTCTCTCTTTCCATTCACACGGCACACACCACACCCCAATTGCATCGTGTGTATTGCTGCTGTGATCATCTTCTTCCTTAAGTTGCTTCAATCCATAAGCTTCTTAAGAGAGAGAGAGCCCGATCATATAGAAAATCATCCAACACCACTTGTTGGACATTTCTGTTCTCTCCGAGCAGAACAGATTAAAACAACCTTGTAATCGATTAAGGTGTTCTACAAATTTTTGAGGGATAGGAGGGAGTTATTGAAGGGCCATGATCAAAGAAACTAAACCTATTAGTTGTACACGTGATTTTGAAAAAGAGAAAAAACCAAATAAGGAACCCCAAATAAAAGCCTATTGAGTTGTGAACATAAGGGTTTACTTTGACCAAGGAAAATGAAATTAATGTAAATAATTTTGTTAGCAGATTAACACCAACCTGCAGATGGCTCTTGACTTGTGAAATTGTGAGCCCTTTAACATCCATCAGCTGCAGAACAAGCTTAGGAGTAGCCTCTACACACTTGAACAAAAGAAAAATTAAAAAGAAAGGCAAAACTTTCATTAGAGAAATTCATCATAGTATTGGTAATATAAAACAAACCAAGAACAATCAAGAAAGTTATTGAACATACATACACTTATTCTTTCATTCATTTCTTTTTCTACCTCATTTTCTCACATCACTTATAAAAAATATATATATTTTTTAACCCTTTTTCTTCCTATTCCCTCCACCCTATACATACACCCCATCGAGTTTATCAGGTCTCAGAGAAATCAAAAACCAAAGAACAAAGACCTAGAGAGAAAAATTTGGGAACAATGTACTTACTGTGATGACCTCCAATAGTCTCAATGGCATAAACAAAGCAACAATGAAGTTCAGGGGTCCATCTTAAACTTTGGAATCTTTGATCTTATATACTGCCTCACTACACCTCTTCCACAACTACCCATTTTTTCTTGTGTCCAAAGATCTTCACTTTCCACTTTTCAAGCCAAAAGGGTCTTCACAAAACCACAACTTGGATGATATCTATATCTCCTTCACTTCATAATATATAAAACAACAACAAGGAGAAAAAAAAAGCATGCCATGCAGCTTTTTCTCCCTAAGCAAACAGAAAAAATAAGCAACAGAATCACCCTAGTGAAAGGGGGAAAATATCAAAAGATGTCCAAATAAACTTAAGAACTAATTCTATTGAATTGTCTACAAACCAAATCATAACAGTGCATATAGGAATACAAAGCACTCAAGTATCTGCCCATCATACCTCAGTAAGAAGAAGTTTTTCCTGTAAATGTTTAAACAAAACCTGCCAAAAAGAAGAATTCACTGCGAATTCAAGATGACCAAGATCCTAGAATTTGGAAGTAAACAGACAAGGAGACAATTATTGGTATCACCATATGACCTTTTATACAGAGATTTGACAGACTTTTCCATGTCTGATATTAAGAAACTGCTTGGGAAAAGGGAGGTACACAATTTAAACTTTCTTACTCCCGACCACAAATATTGGAAGAGAAAGCAAATGCAACCACAACAATAACCTTATCCCACTATGTGAGGTCAACTTTATGAATCACACATCATTGGATTCAATCTAAGGTACAATAGGGGAAATCAATCTCCCTAATAAACAGAAATAAAGACCGATTCCTGCCTAATCTGCATGTTCCACAAATCACTCACTATCCTAAAATAGTACAGCATTAACTACATAATTATATATTAGGAGATACTACAGAATCTGGGTGACTCCCAGGTATCTTCCAACAATACCATTCACCATAAGATCCTTTCTAATAATTTCTTCCAATTTCTTTCTCAATCTCCCTCTACTTCTTTACATAGGGTTAAGAACAATGCGATCTACTCTCCCCACTGAAGCTTATAGTTGTCTTCTACTTGAAAGAAATTGGAAGACCTAAATCAAATGAAAAACCCCAAATCATTCCCAATTAATTCTTCAAAAACACAATAAAAAATTCAACATCAATAATGTTAGAAAATGATTCATATGTATTAATATTATTTGGATACTGAGGGTATGAACGATGAATCCAATCCTACGTTTCTTTTGAATTAATTAAATTAAGTTGACTTGTTTTCATAATTTTTTGTATTTTCGACGCATTAATTCTGTCAATTTCTTTATTTCTATTAAACCATGAAATTTAGATTAAATTTATTGTTCATAACTATTAAAGCGTTTACTTTTGTCTGGAAAAACTGAGTAACTCAAGTCCCTGTGGAGACAATCTGTTTTGTAAAATCTATAACCTGTGACGACATTGGTACATTTGCCAATAGTCTAACACCGTCTGCATGCATAATATTTTGTTAGAGGATGAGTTCAAACCAGTGAGACAGTCATAGACGTGCCTCAATCCCATTATCCAATATGAGGTCAAGAAAGGGGTGATGAAGTTGTTGGCAACAGGGATAATTTACCCCATATCAGATAGTGAGTGGGTTAGTCCTGTACAGGAGGTTTCTAAGAAGTCTGGGATAAATGTTGTGAAGAACCAAGACAATGAATTGGATACAACTAGAGTGAAGAACAGTTGGTGAGTGTGCATAGATTACAAGAAGATGAATCAAGCCACTCACAATGACTACTTTCCTTTTCCCTTCATTGACTAGTTCTTGGAAAGATTGGCAGACAATATCTATTATTGCTTCCTAGATTAATTTTTAGGCTACATGCACATCCCATTCACCAGAGGACCAACACAAGACCATTGTAACACCATAAAATTTCAATAACTGTAAATCTATGGTCAAAATGTTTCTTGCACAACTATTTGATATGAGTGTTAGGTTATGTGAGACTTGATTGATCTATATTTAAGTTATTTGGACGAAATATTAATTAGAGATATTACAAAAAAAATAGTTTAAAAGAAATGACCATACTACCCTTCCCTTGAAGCAGAAATTACAAAAATGCCCTTAAGGTAAAATTACACAAATACCCTTGGATACTTTAGAAATTACCATAATACCCTTGAGACTAAAACTGTCTGAGACACCCTTAGAGATTTTGTGAAAACATGATGAAATTATAGAATACTCTTAGATGGCAGATTATCAAAATACTTTGTGACAAAAAACCCTAGAATAGAATTTCTATGAATTTTATAAGGTAATAACTTTGAAACTTTATTCAGAAGAATTCAAGTATCAGAAAAAATATGGGGAAATGATAAATATAATCTATGGAATTTTCTCTTAATTGTAGTATATATAGACTTATTTAATAAAATGGTTTAGTAATGTTGATGGTCAAAAGTAGTATGGACCAATCATAATTAAGGTCAGAACAGTCTTGTTTGTAAAGTCTGTGTGGCACTCTGTATAGACTACTTGTAAGCAATTTATACTGTAATTGAAGTCAGTTTCTGGAAAACTCTAGAGTTCTATTATTTAATATTATTCTTTAAGTAGAAGAGTTCAAATTGAACTTTACTTCTTCCTATAAAAGGCCATGTGTGAAGATGAATTCGAATTGAATTTTACTTCCTTCCAATGAATGCCATGTGTGAAGCTATCTTTAAATTGAATTCTTCTTCTTCATAAAAGGTGACATGTGGATACAATCATGAAGGCTTAAGAAATATCTAGTCACTTGTAAGCTACCATTGATGAAGGGATAAGAAGCCATCATGCTTTGGGAATTATTTATACAAAGTAGCATGAAAGAAAGTAAATTTTCTCCTCCTTTATTGTCCACGTGAATAAGCTAGAAGAAGAAAGAAACTTCATGAACATGCCAAGTAAGAGGACATTTGGAAGAAAGGTGTCATGCCTTGAAGGACATGTGTACAAGATGGCATGAAGAAAAGAAAAATCTTCTCCTATTTATTGGATGGTCACGTGAAAGATGGAGAACCATGGAGAAGCTTCATGATTTGCCAAGTGGAGGGACACTTGGAAGAAAGAAGGAAGGAGCTTCAAGACCATGACAAGTGGTGGGACACTTGTAAAGGTCATGACAAGTGCAGGGACACTTGTAATGGAAGCATCATGACTTAGGAGATTTTTGTAAATATTCTATTATTTTCCAAACTCTATATAAAGGGGGGGAGGCCTTAAGTGGAAGTCATTCTCAAGACTTCATCCTACTACACCTTCACGTGAATCTCTCTCCCATCTCTTTCATTTCATTTTTCATCCTTTCCTTTCCAAAGCATAAAGAGACTCCACTTTCCCTTGAAGATCACGTGTAAAAGCTAGTACCATTAGGAAGAGATAGACAAGCTTCATAAGAGATTATAAGTTATGTATAGGGAAGCTTTATGATAAAGATAGTTTAAGTGTTGTTTGTGTTTGAATAAGTGTTTGAAGTTCATGTGTTGCTGAGTGTTTCTATGAATTTCTCTAAATTCCATGTGTTGTTGAGTGTTTCTATGAATCTCTGTATATGAATGATATGTTGAGTTTCTGTACATGAGTAACAAGCTGAGTTTTGTACTTGATTTATATTGAATCTTTGAGTAAATTATGTGAGACAATGATTGGAGATTGATGTAAAAAATACATATAAGTTGATAAAATGAATGGTTCATGCATAAGTGAAACCATCTCATGTGTATCATAAAAGTTGTCTCAGAGAGGAGGTGTGTCAGATAGTTACAAGAACTGAGTCCGTGCGTTCAGATAAGAAAAGTCTGAGCTAGGGGGTGACTCTTGCAGTACAGAATCACATCACATGAAGTGTGAGTGAGAACTTAGGAAACACTGGGGTACCCTGATTGATCGGATAAGTTCTGGACCACTGAGATGGGACTATCTTGACAATTGATACTACATGTTGATGTGTCTCATAAGAGTTGCCTCAAAGTGGAGGTGTATATAAGAGTTGCCTCAAAGTGGAGGTGTGTTAGATAGATGCAGGAACTGAGTCCGTGCGTTCAAACAAAAGGTGTCTGAGCTGGGGGGTGACTCTTGCGATGGGGAATCACACCACCCATGATGATCACATGAAGTGTGGGTGAGAACTTGTGCAACACCGGGAGACCCTGACTGGTCGGATAAGTTCTGTGCCACAGGGATGGGGCTATCTTGACAATTGGTACCAAATATTGAAAAAGTTAAAGAGAATCATGCATCATGATAAGGGTCTAAGAGAATCATGCATCTTTGAAGATGTTATTATGAACATCTGCATATTGAATATATTCTGTTGCTTAGGTTATAGTTATCATAAACTTACTTTGTACTTTATGTCTGTGGTTGACACCTGTTATGACCTCGATTTTATTCGGACGAGCAGATGAACAGCAAAGAGAGACTATTAGCTGTCCACAAGAAGAGAATTTTGTTTGAAGATGTAATATTTTGAAAAGGTTATGTTTGAAGATATATTTCTTTGTTACGGAGTGTTTTAGTTGTTTGTTCTATGTAATAAAATTGATATCAGTCTGTATTTTATTGTACATTAGATTTATAAATATCAATCAATGAGGAAAAATCTTTTGTACTCTTATTATATGTTACTTCAGAATTATAAATATTACTCAATAATGAAATTTTCTTGAAGTAACAGTTATTGGCAAAATTTTGTTATATTCAGTTGAGTGCTTTTAAGAAAATTGAAAATAATTTTTCATTAAAAATCAATAAATAATAAGATGATAAGTCGAGGTGTTACAACCATGTTCACATGTCCATCTGGAATTTTTGCTTACACCAGGATGCCATTTGGCCTATGCAATGCCCAAGGCACATTTCAAAGGTGTATGGTGAGAATTTTTTGTAACTTACTTGAGAGTTGCATGGAGATGTTTATGGATGATTTTACTATTTATGGTTAATCATTTGAAGCATGCCTTGAGAGTTCGTCTAGAGTTTTAAATAGGTGCTCAAAGTGTGTGAAGTTTTTGAATGGCTTATGACCTGAGGTGAAGCAAGCTATGAAGTATCAAGGTGTTCATCAGTTCCCACTCTTGGTGAACATGTGTAGGATCTGGGATGAAGAATCTCGAGATATGGCGACGTATTATTGCAATACGGGCCCAATGAAGAACAAGAAGAATGAATCCCAAAATCAGGGAAAACCATACCTGACCTCTACTAAGCAATATGGCAATCACCCCAACAATCAGAAGACTGTTGTTATGGGGTTTTCTAGTGGTAGTGGTAGCAAACGCACTACTTTCTCAACTCAGATAGTTTGTTACAGGTATGGTAAGCCAAGCCACATTTCTTCAAATTGTGCGGACAAAGATATGACCTATTTCAACTGCAAACATAAAAGCCATATTTAGAGAGATCACCTATATCCCAAGAAGTAACAAAATGATGGAGGTTTGAATGACCAAACTGGACGTTTGAAGGCCACGGGAAGAGTCTTTACTTATGGTTATTGTTATAAGTTCGATTCCCTTATTTGTGGTTATTGTTATTGTTTTCTTGCTAATTATTGTCATCTGGTGTTTGTTGATCTTGCATAATAAACTCACCCTTGCAATTTTGTACCGTGTGGTTGGTACCTATGATGATCTCGAACCTTCATTCGTGGGAGCAGATGAGCAGCAGTGGGTGATTTTGGAAGGAGATTCTTTTGTTGGAGCCACCAAGCCGACATGATAACGTTGGAATTTACTTTGGGAGACAATTGTGTTTGTTATTAACTCTTTCTTAGTCGGTTCCTTGTTTCTCTTTGATTGGGCATGTAAAGCCCAGGCTTAAATACTGTAAAATTTGAATTATGTTCTAACATATGAATGATATATAATTATTTGAATATATATATATATATATGTATGTATGTATGTATGTATGTATGTGATAAGTGCCCTATTATAGAATAATTCAAACGTACAATACGACACTTATCTTTTGATCTCGTGTCATTTTCCATATATGTGTTATTTGTATTGGATGCTTTAGACAAGGAATGATTGAATGCTTTAGAACAAATTTCCTTATTCATGCTTAGTAGGTAACAAACATGAAAAGATTAATGTTTTGATCTCAAAGTTTCTAAGAGGCAATAGGATCAATCATTATGTAATAGGTTATCAATTTTAGATAAACAAATTACAAAGTGTGAGAACTAGCAACAAAACTTACTCTTTGATCTTTGGCAACTTTTATTGAATGAATCAATTACCAAGTTTTGTAATCAATTACTCAAGCCAATTTCAGAAGAAAGAAGTCTTTGTAGCTCGAGATAATTGATTACCATATTTCTATAATCAATTAGGTTGGGTCTTGAAACTTAAGAGCTCTTTGTGTTTCAAAATAATTGATTACCAGAATTGATAATGGATTGTTCTGGAAAGCATAGAAGATTGAGAAGCTCTTTATGAAACAAGATAATCGATTACACCATTTCTATAATTAACTACCAAGTTTTTAGAAATGCAGATCCAGAAGGATGTTGACAAATTAATGGAGTACCCCTTATAATAATTGATTAAATTTGTTTTTTTTTTTTGTTAAAACTACATATACCCTCTCTTGATAATTCTCATTAGTGACTTAGTTGTCAATCTTAACTTTGGAAATATTTTCTAAGAGAAGAATTCTGCATTTTCAACAAGAGATTCATGATGGTCAAGATTCATTCATTCTTCATCATGATTTGAGAAAAGAAATAAAGGCTTAAAGATTTTATGATCTTCACATTCATGTGTATTCAATCCTATTCTGAATTCTTTCTATTTTTTTACCTTGATTAGGGTTATCAAGGGTTATTTGTGAGTTGATAGGGTTTCACTCCTGATATTTCTCTTTTAGGGTTGAAAGGAAGAATCGAGTATTAAGAACAACTGGACGTAGGTCCTTCTGGGACTGAACCAGTATAAACCTTGTGTTTGTTTTTTTTTTTACTCTAAACCTTTGCCTTGTTATTCAATCTTGGTAATGGAATTGATGTGAAAAGGCCATATAACTATGTTCTCTAAGGTTTTTGGAGATATTGGTTTTAAGTGTTGTTGATCTTGCTTCAAGATATCATTTGTGAAAACCTTAATTTGTGAAGGGGTACTAATTTTAATTGAATTAAGAAGTTAAGTGATAAAGTTTTCGAAAGAATCTATTCAAGCCCCCTTTCAAGATTTTCGGCTATCCCAACAGCATTGCCTCTGTCTAACCTTCTTCAAAAGGATGTGGATTTGATCAGTCATGCTAGACAACATTCTAGGAGCTAAAGAAAAGACTTGTCACAACTTCCATTATCCAGGCACCTGATTGGGACCTTCATTTTAAGCACATGTATGAGGCTTCTAATTTTGAACTTGGGGTTGTTTTAGCTCAACAAGTTGGTAGAGTTCATCATGTCATAGCCTATGCCTCTCGCACATTGGAAGCAAATAAAGCTAACTACAGTACTGAGAAGGAGCTTTTAGTTATAGATTTTGCTTTAGATAATTTCCGATCTTATTTGCTTGGCTACAAGATTATTGTAATCTCTAATTATGCAACTTTGAAATTCTTGTTGAAAAAGTTTGATGCTAAACCTAGATTGATCAGGTGGATGTTTTTCCTTCAAGAGTTTGATATAGAGATAAGAGACAAGAGTGGTGCAGAGAACCTAGTGGCTGACCATTTGAGCAAGATTGAGATAGCACTAGATCTTTGCCTATTAGGGACCATTATGGATTGGAGTTTGACCCTAAAAAGACTCCAAACCGGGCCACTGAACAAATAGCATAGGGTGGTTAAAAAGATCTTGAATAAAAATAGAGACTTATATCTATTATAGTAAGTTCCACCGTTTAGTGGCAGCTTTCTTGACTGACCCGCTGTCACATTTTGAATCAGTACAACCATTCTTTTTGAATAATCCAAGGGCAACTATTGGCTCTAAGCTTATCTGCTGTTGAATAACCAACAGGTTTTCAAACATTTCATCGGTGTCAACATTTTCTTCATCTCAGCCAGTGTAGGTTGCTCTATACTGCGAAATCTTTCCGAAGTGATAGAAGGAGGAAAGGCGCGATACAACTAACATAACAACCAGCTGAAAAATGCTAGCTAGCTAGGCTAGCACAAGCTCACGTACCGCTTTAATGGGAGAACAACCCAACCCTTGGAACTTACTACAACCCCAGGTGGCAAAGAGCCAACATCGAGGTGCCATAACGTTATAAGCTTTCGCGCTAGTGCACTAAGTTCGTTGCTTGTTCTGGTCGAGCGTCTTCAAACCTTGCATGCCTTGCTTCTTTACTTTGAAGAAGAAGAATATTTAGCCATTGTTTGGCTACCACTCTAGTAACTATAGTAGTCCGTCCAGCTGCTCTTGCTGAAATCATTACTCTTCATTCTCCCGTGCTCTAGCAATTGCGCTCCCTTGACCACTACCATGTAGTTAGGTAGAGATAATCAATCAAGTCATTCGTAGTTTGAAAAGGATTCAATCCAGCCGCAGGGGTCGGGCCCCAGATGATCGTGTCGGGTGAATTGTGACCTCATACGATTATGTCATTACGACGATATATGAGAGGAATGGAGAAAAACTAAAAAACTGCCCAACTCCGCACTACACTGATAAAAAATATTAGAAATGAAACTGTGTAGATAGAGGTGAAGGTTACAAAATGAACAACCTACTTACCTATACTCTAACAACTTTCATTTTATATGATGAGGGCACATTTAAGGGGCACCGCTTTTGCGAAACAATGACCTCTTACTTGTCCATTTCTAAACCACAGACAATGCCACAGCTTCGTGCTTTCGCCAAACTTTGTTGACTTCACCTAGCAAGCCTCGAATCCAAATCATTTCTACTGTCTTTGTTCTCTTGTGCTATTTCTATTTTGGGTAACCTTTCCCAGATCTTGAGTAGGGAACTGCTGAGCAGGGCAGGGTTATTGCTCCTGATGAGCACCTTATGCAATTGTAAACACATCAATCTCTCCTTGGTTTGCTAATATTGTGAATTATCTAGTTGCTTTTGTTTTACCCAACAACCATGTAGGAATCAGATTGCTAAATTAAAGAATGTTGTTAAATTTTATGCCTTGTGGAGATTTTGTAGTGATCAGGTGATTTGCATATGCATTCTAGACCATGAGATCTAGTCAATGCTTCATTTTTTTTTCATGCCTCCTTTGTTGGAGGACACTATGGACCACAACAGACAACTAGAAAAGTGCTTGATAGTTGATCCTACTAGCCCACCATTTTTAGAAATGCACATCAGGCCTTTTCAACTTATAAGCAATGCTAGTGAGCAGAAGTGGCCATCACTAATAGGCATGAAATTCCCCAACAACCCAATCTCTTTTGTGAGGTTTCTAATGTTTGGGTATTGATTTCATGGGCCCTTTCCCTATTTCTTTTAGTTATTCATATATTTTGCTTGTGATGGATTAATGTCTCCAAGTGGGTGGATGCTAAGAACACAAAGACTAATGTTGTTCGAGTGGTTATGGATTTTGTTAGGTCTAATATATTATGTAGATTTGGTGTGCCTAACTACATCATTAGTGACTAGGGGAAAAGTATGGGGTTGTACATAGAGTTGCCACAACATATCACCCCTAAACTAATAGGCAAGCTCAGGTTTTCAATAAAGAGATCAAGCAAATTTTATAGAAGATGGTGCACCCCAACAGGAAGGATTGGAGCAAGCTGCTTGATAATGCTTTGTGGGCTCATAGGATAACTTATTAGACACCGATAAAAATATCTCCTTATATTGGATTGTCTTTGGTAAAGCATGTAATCTACATATGGAGACTGAGCATCATGCTTATTGAGTGGTAACTTGGTGATAAATGCCATATTTCAGTTAAAATCATGTTTCAAATGCGGACACTTATCTTTCGATTTCAATAATTTTGTCTATAAACTTGCCCTAAAACCTAGTTACATAGTATTTATTACTTGTATGAATGTTGTTTTTATATTTTGGAAGATTAATCCAATCATATTTTGTATTTTGATAGGTTTTGAGACTTCCGAACAAGCAAAGCAAGCAAGAAGGGACTAAAAAGCAAACTTGGGAGGTATTACAAGCAAAATAGCCCAAAAACTCATCCAGACCCAAAGCTTTCTTCAGCATTGAGATTCTAACTCGCCCAGGCGAGTTCCTCTAGTTCATTTGGCTTGCCTAGGCGAGCTTCAAGTTCCAAGATGATAACATTAGCTCGCCAAGGCGAGCAAACATAGGCCAAACTACTCGCCTAAGTGAGTGAAGCTAGCAGGAGAAAAAAAGCTATAAATGGGCCACGAATTTGAGAGGAAGAAGATGCAATTTTTCATTTCTTTTGCTTCCTAAAGCTTGTTCTTTAGTTTAGAAGCTTAAATAATAGTATTAGGTAGGTTAGGAAAGTGAGAGAACTGAGAATTATTGTGGAAACTCCGCCGAAAAGAAGCGGTGATGGGGCCCTTAATCAATCCTTGACTCTTTTTTATGCTTCTTGTTGCACATGACTTATTGAGATTATTTAGGCTTTCCTTCTTTATTAGCTACTAGCAAAATGGACTCACATTGCATTATTTCCTTTGTTCACCCCCTTTGCCTATCTAACCTTTTCATTCATTTTATAGCTCATTACAAGCTTTGGAAGTGGAAAACCATGATCTGGCCCAACCTTAAGGGTGGGCTTACTACTACAAACAACACTTTCTACGTTGGTTATTTGACCCATTCTACGTCGGTTCTAAAACTGTCATTGTATCCAACGTCATCAAAAGGTAAGACATTCTACGACGATTATTGAACCATCTTAGAAAGTCTCATTCTAAGACGGTTTTTAGCCTAGAACCGTCTTAGAATTCATTTTTGAATTTTTTTACATCATTCTAAGACGGTTATATGCGACAACCGTCTTAGTAAGGAACATTCAAAGACGGTTCTTTGCTCATAACCGTCTTAGAATGGGACATTCTAAGACGGTTATGGTGTATATCCATCTTAGAATAGGGCATTCGAAGATGGTTCTTAGCCTATAACCGTCTTTGAAGGAGACATTCTAAAGACAGTTTTCCAAATAACCGTCTTAGAACGTTTTTTAAATAAAAAAATTAACGATTCTAAGACAGTTTTTTGCGACTATATATAATTATAAATTTAAAAATGCATCAATATATATAATGGCCTAATTAATTTATTAAATCATATTGCAACTATATATAATTATAATAATAAATAATATGTATGTAGGAGTGATTCGTAAGTTAGTAATATGATTTATACACACCTTTTAACAGAGTTATGGAATCAATTAAAATGAAAATTTTCCAATAGGAAATGTTATTTCTAATAATACGTGTGCATGTGTGCCCATGCCTCGACTATATTTTAACATGAGTTAGTAGATTAAAAAATCACTAATAAATGAAGATATAAGCTAGAAATAATTGAGCATGCTTTAGTTCATTAACTCTTTTCCCTTAACATTTAGTTATTGATTTTTAAAGAAACCTAATAGTAGAGACACGCTAAACATATCACTATCACATAACAATGACTCTAATTCTGGATGGAGACACAAAATCTAGTTGTATTGTATAAGAATCCAGCTTCATACTCGATGATTCTTATTTGCCAATTGAAAATGACTGAAAATTAAAAAGAAAACAAAGCTAAAAACAGGTCATTACATGCCATTTTTTAATTGCTAAAATAAACAACACTAATGCAGGATAAGTGGTGTACATAAAAAAGCTCTGGTCTAATTCATTTACAGCCCCTCCATTTCTTCTAATAGACCTTCTTGGCTTGACTAGACTCTCTTGGCTTCAGCAGCAACAGCTCCGCATAAAGAACCAGAAAAATGACAAGAGCTTATGCTAAAGATTAAAAAAAACGGAAGATAATTCAGAACTCATGGGAACCAAATTACTGAAAATAGCATACCTTTTTAGTTTTATATTACATGGGAAGCACTATGGTGTTGTGGATTGATTTTAGTGTTATCCAACACACTGATGGGGTATATTACAAAAATGGAACTAACAAAGAAGTCTTAAATATGAGGCTCACCTATGTGTAAACAAGTTCAATGGTTCCTCCATTTCCATCAGGAAACATAGTAAAAACTTCTAGGCTCCGACAGTCATGAAACCAAGATGGACAATCTCTAAGGATCTCTGCAATCTGTTGAAAATCAAGCATTTAGAAATTCAAATTCAAACAGCTTACAGCCATTCACTGGCATACCAAGAAATGACAAAAAAATTCAAACCGCTTCTACTTGGTCATTTTACCTTTGTAGGTTCTAAACTAACAAGACCACAAGCTCGAGCTGCCACTCCACTGCAACTTTGTAAAATGGAAAAGATCCCAACCGAATCTGGACTAGGCTGGCAAAAAGAACTTTTTTTTGGATGAAGAGATAATTAACAAATTTAGAAAATTCAAATCAAAACAGGGTATCACAACGAAATTCACAAAAACTATCTCTACATGTCAAAGGCCACCAATTTCTTAACAAATTCATTGCAAGGAACAGAAGAGAAAAAAAGAAAGGAAAAAAACCTTCATCCCAACAGTTCCTGTAGCCTTTGAAAGGAACTCTGTCAAAGTTTCCTCTGTAATTGATAGGAGTCTGCATGGATCACAACAGAAAAACCAATTTGAGCAAAACTTCACCATAAAAGAAGCAACTTCACTTGATGAAGTTCAGAATTACCCAACAAGGTTACTAGCATCTCTCATGGTATGCTGAGGAGTGGTAACCACCGAATCACAACTAGCATCAGTAGTTGCAGGGAAAACAATAACATAAATAACAACTCAAAAAACAAAAACAAGTAGGACTCATAGTAAAAGCTACAACAGAATTAACACATGACAAACATGCAAGAAAAACAACAAAACAAATCGGTTCTTCGCTCAAATTCTCCACATTTAGTACACATTATTTTCATCAACGTTTTTTGTGCTCAAGAGCCCCAAAAGGTGAAGAATTAACAATCAGACAGAACACACAAACACACTTAAAGTATGCAATTGCTGCCTCATAAAACCATTCTCACTGGGAACCATAGTAATCATATATTTTCTTTAAAAAAAGAGCCAAGGCAGAGATGATTCAATGATTAATTGAACTAAATTCTGGAAGATGGGATTGCACTAAGTGATAAAGATTGAAGCTTTATGAAGTTGGTGTAAAAAGTAAGAGACAATTTGACTTTATAGTTACAAAAGTGTTTCCAATAAAGAGATAGTAACATAAAAGCAAAATGGGAATGAATTAATTACCTTTATCTTGTGGAATGAATTGAGCATTGGATCCAAATGGTAGGGAAGCCAGGAACACAAAAATGAAGAACATAGTCAACACACGTTTGGTGCTTGAAGACATCACAAATCGCATCATGGTTCTGCGGTGTGTCGGGATCCAAAAAGAACCACCATACCTTAACATGGTTTTGATAAGGAGAGTTTCAGAATTGAATGGAAAAAGACAAAGTAAAAAAGACAAACAATAACCCAATTAATTTCACTACTTTTTGAATATATGTAAATAATGTAAATATAATTATTATATTTTGTTATATATGATTGCTAAAGTAGTTGCGATTAAATAATTTGAAAAATGAGATATATTTTTTTGAAGATATATTAATTGTGATATAGGTAAACTAAATTTGAATTAAATTTTTATATTGTGTTTTAGTAAATGTAATTAACATGACCCTTGTCGTCTTGACAGTTTGTATATATAGCATTGTGATTTTCACGTTGATTTTTTTCACAAAAAATAAATAAATTAAAAATGGAATATGAACAATTAATTCTGCTAAGTTGGTTGCCAATTTCAATCTCAGACCAAACATTGCTTACCATGGAGCAGTAAAAAATTTAAATTATTAGGCTTTTGCAATGCCAATTGATTTCCCTACTCTCTTGGGTCGCATTCACTTTCTTGTATTGCTTTTACAATAATGCTTCCGCAAATATATATCACAAAGCTAGAAAGATAAGAGGGAAAAAAGATGAGGAAGAAAACAAGATAGGTGATACCACTCTCTAGAAAATAGTGAGTTACACTTCAAGAGGTTAATTTATCTATATTTGCTTTTATCCCACAAAACAATAAAGTCAAGCAAATTGAGGGAGACATAGCGAAAATAGGCACAGGAGGAGCAACAGGGTATGTGAAATTGACACACAATGTTTTTCAAAAGCCAGAGGAAGCTTCATTCGTTCATATTAATTCATGGAGCACAGAAACAAAGGATATTAAAAGGCATACTGTAATTAATTAAGAACAAGAGAATAGAGATATGAGTAGTATGAGTTGAGCAATGTAGTGAGCACTAACCTATAGGGACACAATACAACACTCTTTGGCTCTTGGAAAGTTAAAACCCTTTGTATTAATAACTAACTGCATACAAAGTACCCTATTCTAAACTAACTTGATTATTGCATAACAAATTCACATTAAGATTGTTAATAGCCCAGGTAACAGCTTATAGAACCCCTACATCATAATTGCTTAAAACTAAAAACAATGTTGATTTCAATCTATACAAAAATAAGCTGAACAAAAGTAAGTCCACTCCAAAGGAAAGAATTAATGCTTCCTCACACATACCACGCAACAAGCTCAGCAGTGTCAAAATCCCATTGAAGAACACAAAATTTGTATCTTTCAGTTGCAATAAAAAGATAATCTTGTGTGTCACCCTGTTTGAAACCAAAACAAACAAACAAACAAAAATACATTATGGAAGAACAAAACTACAACATTAGACACTAACTCAAAAAACACGTATGCTTTTAATTTTCTCACATGAGGGCGGAAGAGTTCAGGTGTTGCAATTCTTCCATATATCGGCAATCCAACATAGGCTGCAAAGAAAGGTTTCCATCAAAAACAGAAGACAACAAAATCCATAAAAAATGCATATTCAAATAAAAATGATTAAAACAAGTAGCCTGTGAAATGGAATAGAGGAAGAACCTGCAAGCCCCGAGGAGAAAATCAAGTGAATCTCGATGCACGTGCATTTCCTGGAAGAAAAAATGAAGTGAAAAGGTAGATAAATGGTGAAGAAATTGAAAAAGAAAAAATGAAACCCTAGGAAAATGAAAGGGAATATGAGTAGATACGCGATAATGAGATTGAGGTCTTGAAGACTGGTGAAATTGCCGATGCAGGACTAAGTGACGCTGGTGGGTTTGTGAGCTGTGACGACGTAGTTCCATATACTCATTGTTCTCTTCTTCTCTTACACACACGAAAACACAAACTCTGGTTCTAGTGTTCTGCGATTACAAATTGAATTTTAGAGGAGATAATGGAGAAAAGAAGCTCGCAGATGGCGACGGAAGCGTCGTAGTTGGCAGCGAAGCGAGCGGCTTGGATGTTGTCACTGTCGACGCTGATGGTGAAGAAGTCGAAGTAGAGGAAGCGTATTTGAATTCAAAGAGAAATGTAATTTAGGGTTATAAATTGGCGACATTCAAATACGGTTGAATTGAAAACCGTATTTGAATCAGTAGATACTAAGACGGTTGTATTATAACTATCGTCGTTGTCAAGCAATAAATACAGGTTAACCAATAACCGTCGTTGGTAAGTGTATAATATTACAAAAATATCACCGCCTACTCAATGATGACGGTTATCTAAGGATCGACATTGAGTGCGTGTCGTTAAAGGCCATTTGTGTACTAGTGGCTAGAGGGTAAACCGTCTGGGGCCCCTTAGTGGAGAGGGGACTAAAGAAATTGATGATTTTGATATTTATAAAAAATATAAAAAATACTACGTACATTTTTCAAAGATAGCATTGATGCTGGCTTTTAATTCAGAAAGCAAGAGGAATAAAATATTACGTTGATTCTCTTCAACTTTCCATTAAAACATTAAAAGAACTTCCACCATTTTCTATGAATATTGTGTCACAAACATAATTTTTACACCTTAAATCAAAGAAGATGAGATGGATAGTGATACACTTATACACTAATACTAAATTTCTTTCCTTTAATTTGGACTCAATCGATATTTATTTCTTCTTCATTGACAACAACTCCGATTTTGATCTGGAACTAACACTGCAAGGCACATCCAAACATAATTATAACGTTCACAACCTCCTGGTATGTGCTTGAGACTTGACTCTTAAGTGCTTTACTATTTGTGATAACCTTGTGTTGATAAACTTTTTTCTATTATCTTTATAAGTTATTTAGTTCTTGAAACATTTGATAGAATTTATAATTAATTAAACAAGATTAAGTTATTGGAATGAAGAAAAAATTGATAAGCATTTATGTCTATGTCAAGTGTTTTAGATGAATTCAGATAAATTTGTGGTGGCGAACAAATATATAATGAAATTAGCATTTGAAATTTATGGCCTAATTTTCTTGTTACATAAAGTAACGTATAAACTTAGCATATTATAAGACTATGACATGAAAATCAAAGGAAGGAGTGCAACAACATAATGCATGTGAATCAAGAATGAAGTGGAGATTGTTATTTACATTTTTTTTTTTTTTGCAAGTTGATATTGTTAACTATTTTGGGTAATTTTATAATGATTTTTAAATTTTGTTCAGTGTTTGGAAAATTTGTTTATAGAAATGTAAGTCCTCTGAAAATATTAATCAATCAAATGAAACTTTATACAATGAAAATATTAATAAAATTACGTGTTTCATTTTATATAAAATATATTTAAAATTTTAATGCTTATATGTTAGGGCCTCTTATATAATATTTCATCCTAGACCCCTAAAATACCTGGACCGCCTTAACCATGAGTTTTGGAATTGTTTTGCGAATGAGTTTTTAAATAAGTGTGGGGCTGTCTCAAAGTTTTGAGAGTTTTGATATGCATTTTTTTTATTCATGTTCTTTGGTTGGAATAACATTATTTTCCAACTTCTGTCTAAAAAAATGAAAAAGGTGAAAAAAAAAATAAGAGGAAAAATGTGTAGAAAAAAAGTGAAAAAGAAGAAAAAGACTTGTCTTGACTTAAATTGAGTTTTTTTTTTTTTTTTTTTTTTTACCTCATTGTGCTTGTTGATTCATTTCCCATTGCTTCGCTTTCTCTTTGGTTCTTAGCCTAAAATCCCTTCTCTAAACAAAGTGGTAGAGATTACAGACTTGCCCCATTACAACCCTTAATAAAGTCCTTTGATCTTTAATTGCATGTGAAAGTGGTAGAGATCACAAAAACCTAAACACGAGAGCTTTCGAGAGTTATATCACGTGTGAGCTGAGAGTGTGCGTATCTTGAGAGGATTCTATCACTTTTGGTTCATTTTGGATTTTACTTGTTACTTGTTGGTTGTTGATGTTGAGTTTGTGTTCATTGATGTTTGATTCCTTAATTCTTGAGATTCTGGCATTCTTGCTCACTTTTGTGTATTATTGAGATGCATCGGAAAGTATGAAGTTTTTGACCATGCATTAGTTTTAGAATTTTTTATTTGCATTTTACTCATTTACTTTTGGGCCAATAATTGAGTTTTGCTCGGTAGTGCAAAAAGCCAAGTGTGCGATATATGATAGAGCATTATTTAGCATTCATTAGTGACTCATTTTGTGCATAAATAACATATTTTAATGATTGTTTTTAGCTATTTTAGCTGAGTTTTGTAACATTTAGCTTCATTGGGTTAAGTGTTGGTTTTTATTAATTTTTGAATATTTTCTTATTATTATTGACATTGTTTTACTGTACAGGCCATAACCTTTTACACAGAGATTGAATTCAAGTGATTCTTGTCTTTTTTGAACGCTAAGAGGAAGCTCTAAAATAGTCTCCCACAAGCTCAGGCTAATTCCAACTATTAATGGGTGAAATTCGAGCTTTAATATTACCACTCTTCACTTGATTTATAGCTTTAACATTTTTTGAGTCTAATTGGTAATTAGTGGCCCAATTACACTTTTGACTAGATTTCTTGAGAGTTTATCACTGAGATACATCAAAATATATTTAAAGATATCCTGATGTATTTAGTATTGATTATTGAAATTTAGAGTTAATATCATTATGAGATGTTTTCTTATCTTCAAAATTGCTTTCTTTATTAGGATGAGGATTTTGTCTTACTAAGATTTATTTTCTCTATTATAATTATGATTTTATTTTATCTTATCTTTAGGTCAAATAAGATTAGAATTTGTTTAGGATTTATATTTGTACTTCTCTATAAATAAGAACCCATGTAAGGATAGAAAAGAACAATATTAATAATTTTAATTAAGAGTTTTTGTCATCTTTTGTCTCTTTTTTCTTCCTTCTCTTTTATGCGATTTTCTCGTTTGAAGCTTTCAATAAAGATGTTCATGGAGAGCTAAATTCGTTTTTCAATCTTAGGGTCCCATAGCCTACAGTAAATTTGATTTCCTTTGTGCTTAAATTATGAATTTGTAATATGTTTCTTCCCATGTTTTGTTTTCCAATTTTATGGGTTTAACGAATGATCATGATTAGATTTAGAGAATTGAATTCAAAATACGTAATAGGGTTGATCAATCCTATATTAATCAATTTATTATTTTTCAATATGTTTTGTGCTTGAATTCAGTTAAATTTGGAAATGCGATTGTTTACTCAATTTTTCTAGAATATATGTGAGATGATTATCTCATAAAGGTATTGGATTTGATTGATTGATTTCTTGCCAATATGTGCTTGAATTCAAGTAAATTTGGGAAAAGAGTTGGTTTATCAATGTGAGATGATTATCTTATGAACTCATATTGGATTACATGATTATGAATTCATCCTATAATTCTGAAACCGTGATGATATAATCGGAAGCTTTGATCCTTTGATTGATTTTATTTGAATCTATTTTAGTATTTTTTTATTGAATTTTGTGTTTTGTTTTCAGTGTTCAATGAACCGTGTCTCTGGAAGAATGACCTAGGGTTGTGCACTCTTATGCAATATTATTTGGGATCCTAGTAGCTTTTGATAGTAAGCTCGACAGTTCTATCAACGTCACGCAGTTTGAGTGTCCATGAAAAAGAATTTAAGAGGAATGAATCAGAGAAATAAGAGACATTTCTGCATCTGGTTTTCAATATAAATAATCTCAAATTTTTTCAGCTTTTCTCATTATGAAAGTGTGGTCATTTTTATCATTCATTTTCTGAATAGTTCTGCATCCATGATTCAATAAAAATCGGAGTGAATCAAGGACAAGATGATTATAGAGTACAACCTTTTTGACATACAACTACAAAGATCGAGACAAAAATAAGTAATATTTTGAAGTGCTACCCTTTTTACAAAGTAACTCTTACAAATTGATTCAACTAATAACAATTACCTCATGACGCAGTAAGAGGATAAGGCTTTCATTGCTTTCCTCACTATTTTCATTTTTCAGTATCAATTTTGTTCATAGAAAAATCATCAAGAAACTCCACTTCCTTCTTCACATCCTCAACATTTATCTTACAATATTTAGTTCAAAGATCAGAATATAAACAGGATAAAAAAATATAAAAAATTGTTGTGTGCTAACTCGATCAGTGTGCGAGTTATGCAACTTGAACCGACAATATTTTTTACTAGTTTCACAACATAAACATGAATGAGGTTGTATTATCGGCATTAAGTCATTGTTGAGGTTGTTATGTTGTCAATAAAATCACCCAAATAGTTCCACTTCTTGTAATGTAGAAAGAGAAAATTTGTTTGCCACAAACCTTGTTGGTGTTCCCGAGTTTGATGTGGTATAGATATTAAGATGCTAATGTGTTTCATTGGGAAGGCTCTTCCCAACACTTGTTGCAGGTGAAATAAAATCTATAAAGTAACTCTCAAGAAAATTAAAGACAAAACATGTTAACATTACCAGTACCAATCCTCATTGTAAGCATTTACACTGACTTTGATTGCCACTTCAACAGAAACTGGTTCATTTTAAAAGAAAAAGTGAAAATAATTTTACAATGAAAAATAGGTTTCTAAGAAAGCAGTTGTATATAGGTGTAGAAAGAGAGTGTGGATAAATGGAGGAAAGTCAAAAAAGAGGAGAATAATACCTGAGATTGAGAATGTATCGTTGTAGTGTGGTGCACAGAGTTAGAAGAAATCCCTTGCTTGACGGCCAAAGAGAAATAGGATTTGATGGCATGGAATGAAAAAAAAAGGTAGAATAGGGAGAGAAAAGGGAAGGGAGTTTTGGAAAAGTGGGAACAATTACTGCACACACGAGATCGAGTAAGAGCAAAGGGAAAAGAATAAATAAGAGCAAATGTATAATATTATTAAGGGTAAAAACATCTAAGTAAATGTGTATACCAAAAAGTGATATTCCCTTTATATATTATATATTGTTATAAATTACTTCCCTTTATATATTATATATTGTTATAAATTACTCCTTCTAATTTGACATTCTATGAAAAAAGACGTTTATATTTTCTTCGACTAGAAGTGAGAGGTTTATGCACTATTACAAAAATAAGTTTTAACATTGTTCTATTAACATCGATTTTAATAAAAATCGATGTTATAAAATGCGCGGTGGCAATTTTGTAAATAAAATGTCATCGTAACATCGGTTCTTTCAAAAATCGATGTTGAAAGAACGATTTTGACATCAGTTTTGATGAAAATCGATATTGTAAATACTAACATTGGTTTTTAAAAAATGAATGTTAAGTTTTTTATTTACGTTCAAACAACATCGGTTTTTTAAAAAACCGATGTTAAGTTCTTTAAAAAAAAATATTTTCTCCCCGTCTTGAAAACCCCTCTCTCACTTCTCGCTCCCTCGAAACCCCCCTCGAACCAAATGCATGGTGGAGCTGCCCTTGCTGGGCCACGAGACCAGTGCATCGGCGCGCGCCATCACGAAATCTTGTTCCTCATCATCACCGCGGCGGAGAAGAGACGACGACTAGTTCACAGTGTATTTACAAGGACCATACAACTTCGACATAATTGTTCTTGTTGTGCAAACAGCATATATAAGAGGTATTTGATGTATCTTTGTCTTTCTTGTTCCTTTTTTCTTCTCTCTCCGTACACTAGATTGGGTTTTCATGCAACAATTTCTTGCTCTCTCTATACACTAGATTGGGGATTTTCCTTTGATTTAGGGTTTTCTCTGATATTAATTTAATACATTTAATCTCAGATGCAAGGGGTTAATCCAATTGATCGATCGGGGATAGGTGAGACACACTACAAGAAAAATGATCTATGCCTACGGACACCTTTTACCTACATTCATGAGTTAGTGTAGGTAAAACTAAAAAATACTTCTACCTACAATTGAATAATGTAGGTAAAACTCAACAACTTATACCTACCATTATTTGGTGTAGATAAATTCATTAAAACTAAAAATGACTTCTACCTATAACTATTTTGTGTAGGTAAAACTACATAAAATTTGTGGCTATGATCGCTTAGTGTAGGTAGAACTCAAAAGGATTATTACCTACAAAAACTTAGTGTAGGAAAAATTCTAAAAAACATATACCTACGACTAAGTGATTTATATGAAACTTCATAAAACTTGTACCTACATTTGGTTGATGTAGGTATAACTTCAAAGTCTTATACTTACAATTATTTGGTGTAAGTAAAACTAAAATAATTATACACTACTAAATATTGTCCAATCGTAAAATAAGTTCCATCATTATAAAAAATTTAATATTACAATTCAAATTAAATATTATTTATCAGTTTTAAATTTTTGTGTTTTGGGTTCCAGTGCTTTCAGTGGTGTTGTACCACCACTTTTCTTTTAATCCAAACTTAATTTGTCGTTCAATACAAACTTAATTAAATATTATATATAGTTGTAGTTATGATTTTTTTATTGAAATATTTACGCCTCTTTTTCTTTGTATTACCTTTTCACAATTCATTTTTAAATAATAAAAAAATTTCTTCAAAATTCAAATAAATAAATTATGTCTAAATTATTCCAAATCTTATGATAACTTATATGTAATCAAATTTCTTTTTTACCAAAATTTCTCACTTTTAACGTTACCTCCCTATCTCACTCGAAATTTAAATTTATTTTTTAGCATAATTTCTCACTCTCACGCTACCTTGTTGTCTCACTCTCTCTAAAAACTGGATCTCCCTCTCCAGCCCTACCTATTGAACTGCGTAACTGAAGCGGGATCTCACTCTCACGCTACCAGCCCAAGCCACAAGATCAGCATGACCTGTTTCAGAATTTGCTCAGAACCAGGTTCCGTTTTGGTGAAGCGGGATTTGGCCTCTCAGCTCCTGCATTTGATGTTCGACACGGCGCCGCACAAACCAGGTTCCGTTTTGGAGAGGAGGAGTCACGTGCTCAAGAAATTTTTTCAAGGTTAGTTTCGTTTGCTCATTCTTTGTTTTTTGGTTTATTTCTTCTGTGTAAGTTAGTAGGTTTTAAATTGCTGTCGCGGTAGAGTTTAGTGATCGAAATAGAGGAAAATTGGGAACGTAATTGTGATCGCACTACTATTTCGTAGAGCTTTGGAAGACTGAACGTAATTGTTTGCTTCTGGTGTGTAGGTTGTATGATTTTAAATTGCTGTTGGGATTAGTGAAATTGAAGGAAATTGTGAAGGAATGTGGTTTGTGCTGTTGTAATTTTGGGTGTGCTAACTGCTACGGTTTTTATAGACTTCTGAGAAACTGAAACCATAATATTTGTAGTGGTTGCGAACCACAATCAAGGTTTTAAATTGAGGTTGCGGTCTTGTCTCAGTCCTTGATGTTGTTGGAAATTGCGGACAAAGCAGCTGTGATTGTGATAGTGTCAGGGTGATTTCAAAAACCTTGTTGTGGCTGAAATTGTGATTGTGGACTGTTTTTTAAACCTTGACACAATTTGAAACTGAAACTTTGGTTGTTCGTAGCTTGTTTCGGGGAGGGGGGGGAGGGAGGGGGGTAAAACAGTGCATTTGTGAAGTGTATAGAGAGATTGAATTGTTGGATATTTGAAGGATTAAATCAACAAAATTGATGAAAAAGGCATTATGGGGTGAAAATTGGGTGCTACTCCTTTATTCTACTCTCTTGTTTGTTTGTTCATGTTTGCATTGTAGGTTGTTTATAGTGATATCTTGTTGCTCTCTGTTTCAAACAGTGTAATATTTGTTGACTTCACCTTGTGGCTTGTGGTGATTGTTGAATGGTTTCTGGTTGAGCTTTATTTATATGTATTGGGTCCTGTGATTTTCATTAAATTGGACTTTACTTACATAGGTGTAAAATCAGATTTTGCTTATAACTAATTTTTGTGAGAATTTAAGACATCTAAAATTGGTTTCATTTAAACTAGTGTGTAATATTGGTTTCTCTCATCCCATGCATAACTAGTGCCTTATATTTGGGAGAATCTATATTTCTCTGTTGGTTTAATTTGATGAGTGCCGGTTATTATGCTATATTACTATTTTTTTAAAGTCAATTCAATCAGTACGTATTTATTTAGTATTTCATCAATTTTAAAAGCAAAGTTATGTCCGAGCAAAATATCATATCATAAATTTCTAATTATAATAAGGGATTTAGGGGAAAAGTTGGATGTTGCATGTTGATCTAATAATCCAGTCACAAAAATTGAACTCATTCATTAGTACTTTATCATCAATTTTAAAAGTCTTGATACCTTTAATTTATTCTTATTTAGTATAAAAGAAAACATGATATAGTATACCTTACATATATTAAAGAAAAATATTTTTTCCACATACCTATATATATATATATATATATATATATATATATATATATATATATATATAGCAAGAAGGCAATTTCCACCTTTTAGGCCCTTCTACTAATAATAATAATAATAAAAAAGGCAACTAGCCAAGTACAAAACGTTGCTGCCTAATATAAATATAGGGCATTTATTCTAAATGTCCCTATTAAGCTTGTTGCTTTTGTATAATAATACTTCTCTATTCCGTTTTTGCAATTTTAATTCGAAAGGATAAATGACCTAAGGCCTAAAAATTAAAATGGCTAACTCTATTTATTTTGTGGAAAAGCAACAAATATATGAGGTGCAGTATGGTAGGTATTTTTATAGTCAAAATTGAGATTTCATGTTGACCTTTCAAAGCGACTTTCATTGTCTAAGTATAGGTAAATAAAACTCTAATTTTAATTAGAGAATATTATTAAAATTAACAGCTATAATACTGTAACTAAATCTTATCCTATGTGAAATTTAAATTTAAACTAAGGAGCAATAGAAAAATTGTATCACATTTAAATATATTAAAGATTATATAAGATTTTTTACGTTGAATTAATTTGTGGACATCATTATAGCTTTAAAAAATTGTATAACATTTAAATATTGTTGACTTCAACATCAAAATTCTTTTACAGGTATCTAATCCCTCTATCATCGGATAAGGATCTCACCTAAGAAGGACGAGGAGTCTTCAACATACCAAAGAGGAGGAAATTACTTTAGTACTTCTGTGAAGGTACAATAGGAAGGTTACTCAAGTCTATTTACATGTTTAAACTAGATAATATATCTCAAGTCTGTGATTGGTTTATCCATGAATATTTTAGTCATATTAAGCACTAATTTATTATGTCTATTTCATTCTACTTTTTCAGTTAGTTTTATTAAATGGATAAGAGTTGGATAGATTATAACTCTCTCAACAAAGAGAAGTATATTAGAGGGGTTTTAAATTTTCTTGATTTTGCATTTGCAAAATCGTCCAAGGATGGAAAAATTTTATGCCCTTGTACCAAATGTGTCAATTGCAAGTGGCGCTCTCGGATTGATGTTTATGAGCACATCATTAGTAATGAGTTTCTAAAAGGATATGTTACTTGGATCTTTCATGGTGAACAAGTTGGTACATCTAGTTCTTTGGGTACATCTCAAGTAGAAGGGGAGTTTGATCATGATATGGATACATTGGTTCATGATGCATTCACAATGCATGCAACTAATGAGAGTGATGATACAAATATAAATACAGATGCTGGAGATTCTGATGCATTCATGAATGGGCCTAGTGTTCAGCAATCTGAAAACGACAATAATTCAGATAAGTTCTATCAACTGTTAAGAGAGGTAGAGCAAAGTCTTTATCCGGGTTGTAAGAAGTTTACAAAATTGTCATTCCTTGTACATTTGTATCACTTAAAGTGTCTAAATGGGTGGACTGACAAAAGTTTTTCGATGTTGTTAGAGTTGTTGAGTGATGCATTACTAGAAGAAAATACTTTGCCCAAATCTTTTTATGATACAAAGAAGATTATTTCAGGGTTAGGTCTATCATATGAAAAAATTCATGTGTGTCCTAATGAATGCATATTGTATAGGAAGGATTTGGCTGATGCTGAAATTTGCCCCAAATGCAATTTGTCAAGATGGAAATGCAACTCTGATGATGTTGAATGTAGAAAAAAGATACCAATAAAGGTTCTTCGTTGGTTCCCTCTTATACCTAGATTGCAAAGACTTTTTGTATCATCAAAAATACCTTGTTCTATGACATGGCATGAGGATGGTCGAACTAAAGATGGATTCTTGAGGCATCCAGATGATTCATTTGCTTGGAAGGATTTTGATCGTCAGTATCCTGATTTTGCTTCTTGTAAGGACCCTCACCCTGGCGCGGTTGGCACCAGATCCCACGCTGATAGCGCCAGGGATCTTTGGAAGAAAACCCTGTTAAGGGTGTGGCGCTGATGGCGCCAGAGCCACTGGAACTTGATGCCCAGAGCGTCAGAGCCACGCGAGGGGCGCCAGAGGTTTTCCAGCCCGTGCGAATAGCGCCATAGGTGGCACAGATGGCGCGGGAAGTGGTCTGGAAAACCAAGTTTCACTGGAATTCCACGCGGTTAGCGCCAGTTGTGGCGCAGATAGCGCCATAGGTTAGGGGAGGTATGGCGCGGATGGCGTGAGTGTAGCGCGGGTGGCGCCAAAGGTTCTGGAAGCTGATGCTGGAGGCGTGGGAGTGGCGCTGGTGGTGCCACATAAATCGCCATGTTGGCGCGGGTAGCGCCAGAGCTGGCGCGGATCGCGCCAGAGCTCGGGCAGGCTGAGTATATAAGGGCAGTCGCGTTTTTGAAGAAGAAAAACTTCTTCTTCTTCCTCCTGATGCCCCAGCCTCCATTAATGACTGTTCCAAGCTTCCTAGGACCTTATATGTTGGCCTAAACACCTCCCTAAGACCTAGAAACCTGAGAAAACTGATTAGAAAGCTATAAGTATACCACCATATATTTATTTTCTTTTTTCTAGTTTTACAATATACCACCATATAAGTATAAAATATAAGATTTTTACAATAAAAGAAGTTCGACCCCTCCTTAGAATGTGTTATAGTTCTCATTATTTTTACGAATGTATCCATTCCTCTTTCAATGTGCTTCACAATATGAAAGAATTCTTGGGAAGGGGTCATTCTGTTTTTGATCTAGAATAAATAGAGCTTCAAGAAATGAGAGAATTAAGAATACCCAAGAAAAATACTAATCCAATCCATAATGATGTACCGAAAAATACAACATTTTTTTTTTATTCGACCAACCTTCAGGAGAATCAAATACAACAGGTACACTAATCAATAAAATAAATGAAATAGCAATTAATGCAAAAACAAAGCAATAGTCATGTTACTAATCCTCCAATTTACCAACAAAAGAACTTTACCATTTGATCCTCCAACCCCTTGATCCCTTTATTGACAAAAAAAAAATTAAAAAACGCAGAAGGGTTTTATCATGAATTCATTGCTTATTTATTTATTTATTATTAACCCTTTTGAGGCATGGATCAAGGGTAGTTTTTTAATTCACCAAAGGGCATGTTGGTTTATTCACCTATATACATACCGATCGAAAACTAAACAAAAAGATTCACATATGATATTTTTACCATGCATAAATAATATAAAGGGTATCAATTTATATGCTCATGTTTTATTCGGTGGAATAAAGAGAAAATAGAAATTAGCTTTTGGAGATGTGGCTGAGTAAATGATAGCCCCAGTCTTGAAAACCGGTATAGTTCGGACAAAGAACTATCTAGGGTTCGAATCTTTATCTCCCCTCTTTCTCGGCGAGTAAATTTGTTTAGTTTCTTAGTTTTTATCAAATCTTTTTTCGATAAAAACTAAGAAAAAAAGGAAAAGAAATTATTTTTAAATACGCCCTCTCAATTCAACCAAATATTTATAGTAAAATAAAAGTGATTTCTACTTCATAGGATCTCATGTCTCAATTAAGAGGAGTCATGGAAAGAACAGGTTCGAAATCTCAATCAATTCCTTTTTCAAATCCTATGGCAGTTGCGTGAGCTCTTCCTGGGTGCCATAAATGGCCTAAAAAAAGGAAGAATCCTAGAACAAAATGAAAATTAGCTAACCAAATTCTAGGAGAAACATAATTGATTGCATTAATCTCTGTAGCTACGCCACCCATGGAATTTAAGGAACCTAAAGGAGCATGATTCATATATTCCGTAGAATGGTGTTGTTGCCAAGGTTGTATATCTTTTTCAGTATACTCAAGTCTAAACTATTTGGACTCCTTATAGGTTCTAACCAAGGAGCACGCAAATCCAAAAATGCATAGTTTCTCCCCCCAAAAATCACTTTTGTTGTCACGGAACACATTAGATATTTACCTAAACCTATATAGGTCCTTAAGTAAATCCTACATTAGCCCCAAGACATTGGTCTCTAACTAGAAAAGTAAATGCTTGAGCTTGAGAATCTTTTGGCCCAGTGGTCCCGTAAAACTCACTAAGATAAGCGGTATTATTAAACTAGACAAAGCAACAAGCAATAAAACCAAAAGATAAGTATGCTTCTCCAAATCATACATGGGCTTCTTGGGTATGAAATGAGCCACTTCAAAAAGGTTCATTGCTCCGACCAAGAATACTATTAATCCAGCATGGGCTACATGGTTCCTAGTAGTTTGCTGGATAAATTGATAAGTCGGCCATTCCTGGCCCACCAAGCGAAATAGAACCTCCTCAGGAAATATAAAGTTTTCATGAGGTTGATCTTGATCTGCCATCCATGCACAAATATCTTCATTTAAGAGAATATTTTTTGTGTAGAAAGTCTCAAATTCAGGATCTTCCGTTATGTAGATTTCTTGAGAAACGAAGTCATAGGCATGTAGGTTTAGGACCAAACCAACTACCCGAAGATCACTCATCCATAAACCATTTACTGGTACAAATAACATAAAGAAGTGTAACTAACATTTATTGGAAAAGGCAACCCCAAACATTTAAGACCAAAAGCGATTAGCAGTAACCATTGAATTAGTTTCTTTAGCTTGGGTTGGGTTAAAAGCACAGAATGTATTTGCGCCATCACCATCTTCAAATAAAGTATTTTCTATGGTGGCACCATGAATAGTGCATAGTAGTGCCGTGCCCAATACACCACCAACTCCCATTATATGAAATGGGTTTAAAGTCCAATTATGAAACCCTTGGAAAAAAAGATCAATCGAAATATAGCTACTACACAAAAGCTATGAGCAATGAACCATCCAGACTGACCCAGTGGATAAATAAGGAATACAGAAACAAAAACAACAATTGGACCAAAGAATGTGATTGCATTATAAGGTCGCAATTGAACAGATCGAGCAAGTTCAAATTGACGTAACATGAAACCTATTAATGAAATCTATTCTTAAAAATCCTCCAAGTCATAAATCATAAAATCTACTATGACTCAAAAATCCGATAGAATTTTTTTTAAAAGAACTGTTCAAGAAACAAATGATCCCCTATTTCACTCCTTATACCCAGCGGATCCTCAAACATATTTCTCTCCTTCATCAAAGAATCTTATTCTTGAATCTTATTTGTGAACTTACTTCTATTTTGTCTAGGGAACTACTCTAGGATCATAGATTTTATAAATTTCAATTTTATATACAATTTTTTTCTATTTATTAATTATTATTTTGAGTGAATCTAAGTTAATGTGTGACCTCAAAATTTCCCTTAACCTAAAAGGAAAATTCTAAAGAACAACTGTAAGACTTGCAATGTTATATGAAGTTGAATGTTGGCTAGCACATAGGCAACATGAGCATAAAATAGAGATAGCATAAATGAGGATGTTAAGATGGATGTGTGGTCATACGAAGATGAATAAGATAAGAAATGAAGATATTCATCTAAAGGTATCAGTAGTATTGGTGAGTGAAAAGATGAGGGAACATAGGCTGAGGTGGTTTGGGCACGTAATTGAGATGACCCCTGGATGCTCCCATAAGAACAAAAGTTTGTTACTAAGAACTCGACACAAAGAGAGGTAGAGATAGACCGAAACTTACCTAGGAAAAGGTAGTTAAACAAGACTTAATGAAGTGGGATATGTTAGACTCAAGGGGAGTAAAAAAGGATCCAAGAAGCTGATGATCTTAGACATAAAGGTTTAGGCTTTTTTCATGTCGATTCATTGCTTTTGCATTCATGTTTTCACAAAGTAAAAGTTTCATAAAAAGCATTTATGAAACTCAAGGTTTTCATGAGTGCATAAAATGCTAAGTGTTTCATGTTTCATGTTTTGGGAAAAAATGTTTTTTCACTGGTTTAATCGATTACCAGCAAGTGGTAATCAATTACTTGAAAACAAAGAAACTATTTAACCGATTACGAGTATATGATAATCGATTACACAATTCAAAATCACAGAATGGACTTCCTGTGATAATCTATTAATTAGTGCTATTTTTCATTAGAGCTTGTTGTGATAATTGATTATATTGCATTTTAATCGATTACATTATTCATAAACCTTTTCCAGAAAGCCTCAAGAACATTTTAATCGATTACATAAGTGATTTAATCGATTACTGACAGTTATAACAATTTTGTTTATAAATAAAAACAACCTGTTTTAACTAAAAACAACGAAATATCAATGAATTTCATAACCTTTTTGAATAGAGAAAAGATACTACGAGTTATTCTATGTTAGACCTTCAAATCCTCAAGCTTCAAAAAACCTTGAGAGAATTTCTTTTTGGACAACTTTCTAAAGAAGGACTTGGAGAGAATGTTCTGATATTGTTTTCATTCAACCTTGATTCAAGTTTGGTAATGATTTGCATTCATCTGTTGTGGATCATCAAGTTGTTTCTCTCCATGCTACTTTGGTTGTAACTGTTATAACTGTTTTCTCTATAACTGTTATCACTTTTTGGTAATCGATTACTTAAGTGATTTAATCGATTACTAATAGTTATAATTGTTTTCTCTATAAATAGATACAAGTTGTTTGACTTAAAAACAACAAATTTCATTACCCAATCTTGAGAGAGAAAAGATACCACGAGCATTTAAGTGTTTGTCCCACAAATCCTCTGTTTCACAGTCTTCAAGAAACCTTGTAAGGATTTCGTTTTGGGCATTTGTTAAAGAAAAGTTTTGAAGAGATTGTTCTGAGATTTTCACAGTCTTCAAGATTCTTGATCATCCGCATTCATCTGCATTGGATCCCAGGTTGTATCTCTCCTTGTTACTTTAGTTTAATTTCTTTTAGAAATTCAGATTTTGTAACTAGTGGAATAGTTTCTTAAAGTTTGTCAAGAATAGGTTTTTCTAAATGGAGATTAGAGGAGGGGTGTTTCTCTAAGTCTTGATCACAAAGGGTCTATAGGTGTTAGGTGCGTTGTTCTTACTCTAGGCTTGATTAAGAGTGATTGTAAATGAAAACAATGTGAATACATACAATAACCAAGAGGGGGGTGAATTGGTTTAAACTTTGCCTTTTTAAAATCTTTAGAAGATCATAGTTAAAGGATCTTTATCACAATTAATCAATCAAACTACTCAGCCCAAAAAAACAATTACAAAAACGTAACTTGTTGAGTAATAAAGAATTCACCAAGAATCACAGATCAAGATAGCAAGAAGAGATTAAAGATAGAGATCAACACAAGAACTTATATTGGTTCACCTCTCAACAAGAGAAGTTACATCCAGTTCTTCTAATCAAAACTAGATTAGAGTTCCACTATTCACAAAAATCAGTTCTTACAAGCTTTACAACAATCACCCTAGATAAAGAACATAAATCTAAAACCCTATTAGACTCCTAGTGATCAAGACATAGAAAACCCTTCTCTACTCTTTCCCTCTAGAGAAACCCACTCAAGAAAAAGCTCCAAGAACCCTTTGTAATAGTTACAAACAACCAAATGCCTTCAATTGAATGGCATGTACAAAGATAAAACACTCATCCATCTTCAGCATATATCTTGATCCACCTTCATGCTCCCTCTGTATCTAACAATCTCCCCTTTTTTGGCTTTGATTATGCCAAACATCAATTGAACATGTTGAACCTTGGAGTTCTTTTAAAGGAGTTGATTTTCAGGAGCTTGTACTTGATAATCTGAAAATGAAATCAGTTTCTTGCCAAGGCAAGTGTCAAACATTCTTTGCATAAACAATTTACATTTATATGTATGTATATGCTCCCCCTATCTTATGTAATTTTACATTGGTTAAGATAAAGAGCTGCATGTATATCCCTTTATAGCTTTGATTAAGTTCAGTACTTTAAGTATGTGAGCTATGTTTCCTTAAGACATTTTATATTCAATATGTTCTTTAAGACCTTTTCTCCCCCTTTTAGCTTATCAAAGACAAAAATTAATATTGATGAGCATGAGATAAGCAAGAACAGAACAAATTTTTGCATTAATCAAGAGGGCACAACAAAAGTAACATAATACAAAACATATCAAAGGAAACATAAAGAAAGCATAAACACCATAAGCAAACAATTACATCAAGCTAATCTAGAGAAGGTCAGAATCTTTGAGAGTCATCCTAGTCTCTATATTTTCTAGCCTAGAAGTAATTTCTTCCAAATAAGACTGTGTTTCAGCCCTATGTTCATGCTGCAGAGCAAGCACAACATCCATTTTCTAAATCATCAATGATTCAAATGGAGTGTATTGCTGTTGAGCAGGAGCAGCTTCAACATCTTCTTCTTCCTCAGCTTCTTCACCTTCATCAGCTCCCTCTAATGGAGCTTGTTCACCAGCCATTACCCACACAATGGGTGTCTTGATCAAACCAAGCTTATAGGAAAGAAACAAAGCACATAACATTTGCTTAGTTTTGCAGAGAAGAAAGAAATTGGTTCAAGTGTGGATTCTCTTAGGAAAGCTTGAAATTTTGAATTTTAAAACCCTGTAACAACTAATTTCGTCTTTCAAGAGGTTTAAATGATACCGACACAAATTCAAATTTGAATTTTAGATAAGATATGTCAGTTACGATTTTTGAAATTTTTGCAGTTTTGCATAAATGCCATAGATAATCGATTACATAAGCACCATAATCAATTACTCTAGTGAAAATTTGTTTCAGAAAAAAAAATTCTGCAAAAGCTAATCGATTAATTTGATAGCATAATCAATTACTCAAGATGTTTTCTATTTCTGGAAGACATTCATACAACAGATAATCGATTATATTCCTTCAGTAATCAATTACTCCAGGTAAGTGCAGACATTCATACAACAGTTAATTGATTATATTCCTTGTGTAATCGATTACTCCAACTAAGTGCTTATTTGGAAATGCACTGAAAATAACTGTAATCAATTAATCCGCAATATAATCGATTACTCCAGAAAAATTTTATTTTGTAAATGCATTTTAAGTGACAGGTAATCGATTACTCCAATGAAATTTTGTATCTAAAAGCCTTTTAAAACACAAATAATCTATTAATACGTGTAGTAATCAATTACAACAGAGAATTATGCAGTGTGAACAGTGTATATCAGCAGAATTCGAATTTCATTCACTTGTGATGCATGGTCAATTTTGATTGCATATCATGCAGTCAAATAAATCATAGGCATGCTATCATATATTAGATTCATCAATAATTTCTAGCATGTTCCTAAGATCATAGAATATATCTCTAGATAAGAGTTTGGTAAAAATATCATCGAATTGATTGTTTGTATCAATATACTCAATTTTGAGATTAACCTTTTGAATATGATCTCTGAGGAAATGATGTTTGATCTCAATGAGTTTTGTCCTTGAGTGAATGAATGGATTCTTTGATAGTTTTATTGCACTTGTGTTGTCACGCAGCAGAGGAATTTCTTTCAACTCTACACCAAAATCTTGGATTTGTTGCTTAAGCCACAAACTTTGTATATAACAACTTCCAATACCTTTATTTGAAATCAACAAAGGCTGGAGGTTAATCAAAAAAAATTTCCTCCTCAATATTTAAGAAAAGCATTTTTTACATCCATTTGAAATAGTTTGAAATCCATTAAGCATGCATAAGCCAGTAATAACCTAATAGCCTCTAACCTTGCTACTGGAGCATAGGTTTCCTCATAGTCAATACCTTCCTCTTGGTTGTAACCTTTTGCAACCAATCTAGCTTTATTTCTGACTATGATGCCACTTTCATCAAGTTTGTTCCTAAAAACCCACTTGGTGCCAATAGACTTGTGAGAAGAAGATCTATAAACAAGTTCCCAAACTACATTTCTCTTGAACTGATTAAGTTCATCATGCATAGCAAGCATCCAATGCTCATCAAGTAAAGCTTGGTCAATGTTCTTAGGTTTAATTTGAGAAACAGAAGTCATATTGTTGGATATAGGAGGAGCTGAAGAAGAAGATCAAGGATAAAGCCCATGTCACTTGAAGGTTTTAGCTTTTTACATGCCATTCAATTGAAGGCATTTGTAATTTGTAAAATGGTTCAAGAAGGCTTATCTTATGATCCTTGCATTGCATAAAGCATAAACATATTCATGCATAAAATGTTTTAAGAAAAGAACTTAAAAGTTCATCTGTACATATTCCACGGCTTTGTATATAAAAGTTCTTCTGTTTGATTCTGGAAAAGCCATGATGAACACTTTAATCGATTACAACCTAATCGTAATCGATTACATAGTTGTTGTTCTAAAACATGCATGAATGCCTTAATCGATTACTACAATCTGTAATCGATCGATTACATAAGCTTATTCTGGAAATTGTACATGACTGCCTTAATCGATTACTACACTCTGTAATCGATTACCAAGGCCTATTGCATGTACGAGACTGACTTGTTTAATCAATTACTTCATGGAATAATCGATTACTTTGTTCGTTAAAGATTTCCAAATTGTGTCAAGAACATTTTAATCGATTACTTGGTTAAATAATTTATTACATATGTTAAAATAATTGACTCCACTTGTGTATTAATCGATTACTGTCTATTCAAAACTGTTTTCTATATAAAGTTGCTTGGGTCTGCAATTTATATATACATCATATTTCATCATATACTTCAGATTATGAAATCCCAACACAAGAAAAAGTTCTCATTGTCCAAGAAATAGTTTTCTGAGTATTATATTTCTTGCTTGAGATTAAAAGATCATTTTGCTTCATACTTGAAGATGAGTCAAGAAATTTTTTTTCAAGAAAGTTGATTCTGAGCTTTGATATTCATACAACCTGGTGTTGATTGATAAAGTCATTCGTGCATTCATTCATCCATTGAGGACTACAGGTTGCATCTCTCTTAAACTTTCTTGTAGATTGTTTTGAGTTTCAAAATACTTTTGTAAGGCTAAGTTCAAAGAGTTTATTTCAAGCTTTCTAGAGTAGTGTTCTCTAAGGGTAAAGATCTTAGTAGGGTTCTCAGGATCTTGGTGATTTGATTTCTAATAGGGTGTTAGAACTCTAATTCTTTGTCTAGATTGATAGAGAAGATCACTTGTAATTGCTTGTAAAGAATACATTTGAATTAGTGGAACTCTAATCTAGTTTGATTAGAAGAATTGGATGTAACTTCTCTTGAGAAGTGAACCAGTATATATGCTTGTGTTAATTTCTATTGTTCTATCTCTTCTTGCTATCTTGATCTCTTAACTATTGTGATTTCTTCATTACTCAACAAGTGCTAGTTTTGTGATTAGAATCTTGGACTGAGTAGTTTGATTGAACTAAAGTTGTGTTGGTTTTAAAAGTGATTAAGATCCTAAACTCTGATTTCATAAAGAATTTTAAAAGGTCAAGGTTATTCCAATTCACCCCCCTCTTGGTATTTGAGTGTATTCATTGTTTTCACATATTACAACAAAGATTTCTTAGTGAAGATCTAGTAGATACTCCCTTAGTGACTTCACCAATTATGTTGTCAAGTGAAAGATCTCTTGTAGTTCTCCAATCCTTTGGCTTTTGGATACGCGTTGATTGTTCCATTTATGCAGTTGGTTCTTCTTTCTCCTTTGAACCATTGAGTTGTATATACTCTTTTATAGGACCTGCATCATTTTCACTTCTTTTCCTCTTTAGAGGGGTTAGATTCATTACAAATAACATAAACTGATTATTTCATGCATAAAGTTCTTTTATTAAAAACTCTATATGATTTACTTTATAATGAATATCCAAGGAAGATGGCTTCATCAGCTTTAGCATAAATTCACTATTTCTTTATTTTTCGATCGCCTGGCGAAAGCACTCTGCTGGGCCAACACTGACACTGAGAGACGAAAGCTAGGGGAGCGAATGGGATTAGATACCCCAGTAGTCCTAGCCGTAAACGATGGATACTAGGCGCTATGCGTAGAGTTAAAACTAAAAAATATTTGTCGTTTTCTCTATGTTTTCTGACATTTTCAACAAAACCCTCTCGTAAAAGTATTTTTACAATGTTTTCCCTAAAAGAATGATACTTATTCGAATTAGATACCAGTTCTTATATCCATTGCAAAATCTCTCAAGTTTTAACACTTGAGAAAAATTATCTTAAAAAAAAAGAGGGGTTATTGGACTAAAAAAGAGAAGAACAGGAAGAATACATTTCAGTTTTTATTGAAAATTCATGATCAACCTCCTTTCGTAGCACCCTACCCCCAGGGGAAGTCGAATCCTCGCTGTCTTGGCTGTGCTACCGGAGGCTCTGGGGAAGTCGGAATAGGAGAGCACTCATGTACCAGAAACAATGGTATCTCCAATTATAGCCCCTCTGGGGTGTAAAATATATTTTTTCTCACCATCCCCATAGTGTATGAGACAAATGTATGCATTTCGATTATACAGATTACTTCTCAATACAATTTCTTTCAAATTCATTAAAATTTCATGTACTGATTCTTCAATACCTATTATGTAGAATATTCATGTGGTATTTTTTCTGATTTTACATGTGTGATACATGTTCTCTCTATTTCTCCGAGTAAAACTCTTCGCATTGCAATGCCTATTGTATCGGCTTGTCCTTTCATAAGTGGAGACAGAATAAAGCGTCCATAATAAAGACGCTTACTGTCTATCTATCCTTAACCATTAATCTGTATTGATCACGAATCTCAACGATCGAGAATTATAAATTGACACAGTAAGGAACTATAGAATGTCTTATTCCAAAATTTACTATTCCTCTCAAAATTACAAATCAAATAAGTCGTATTTTACTCAGACCGATAAATAGAGATGAGGTTTACCTACTTTTTTTTTTCGGGGAGAAGTCTGCCTATTTTTACATCTAGGATTTACATATACAACATATATCACTGTCAAGATTAAGAGTTAATTTTTGATTATTTAGATTAGATATTTCGATTCCAAAATTAAAAAAAGGGATAGGAGATTAAAAATTGAAAAAAAAAACAAAAATTGGGTCTCGATTCAATAGAAGCCCAAAGAGGTGAATTTAATAATTTTTATGAAAGCCTTTCATTTGCCTCTCTTCGATGGAAGTTTTATTTTCCCAGAATGTATCCTAATTTTTCACTTTCAAATTCTATATCTATAAAAAAACTATAATCTAAAAGAAAAAGGTTTACTCTTTACTCAAGTTCTCAATAAATACCAATCAACATTTCATTGACCTATTCTTTTTTTTATTTTCTTAATTATTTATCCAATATCCAATTCTGAATTAAGACATGGGAATATGAATCTATCTTTATTTTTCTACGTAACAAATCCTCTCACTTACACTTAAAACATTCTATAAATTGTTTCGTTTCAATCCTTCTGATAAAAAAGAAAGAAGGATTTCAGATTATTCAATATTTAATCAAATCATATCTATAGATCATTGTCATTTTACACATCCTACTATTTTCCATGATATTACTGATTTATTAGCAAAGAGGCGGAGAAATAGATTAATTATTCCATTTCAATTCCAATCGATTCAAGAACGAGACAAAGAGCAGAAATTGTAGTGAAAGCGATAATTCTAGTACTAGTATAATAACTAGTACGAATGATACAAATGATATTGATTCCATTATAGGAGAAAGTTCTAATAATCTCGATGAAAGTCAAAAATATAAACATTTGTGGCTTGAATGCGAAAATTGTTATGGATTAAATTATAAAAAAATTTAAAAGAAAACAAAATGAAAAATTGGATCTATGTCCAATGGATCACAATTACGAAAAAAAAGTCTATGAACAATCCTTAACAGATACTTCTACAAGATGTTCTATTTTTTCATAGAAAAAAATTCTTCTAAATCAGAGCACTGATTATTTGTTCAGCAAGTACTCAGAAAGCATGACTGATTTTATTTTATAAAACTTTGAAGCACGACCAGATTCTTGAATACATTTATCTGCATAGCCCTGTTTTTCAGAGACTATCCTTTACAGGAACAATAACCTTAAGACAAGGTAAGATCATTATGGACTCTGACATCGAAGCCTTTTATAATATAACCTTAACTTTAATACATGTTTAGCAAATGTAACTATATAATCAATTTAAATTCTTTTTTATACGTGTTGTAATTACAAGAAATCACTTGGTTTGATATTATTAGAAATGCCCAAAAAATATCATATTCGTAAAGAAGAAACATAAACGTACTCCTCTGAATGTGGAAAATATACCGGATTAGTATTAATTATTAGTCTAAAGTCTAAAGTATAAATTCTAAAGTATACATTTTTTTAGACTAGTATCTTAAGGAAAAAAATGGAATCCTAATCAATCAACTTTATCGAGAAAGATTACTTTTTTTAGGTCAAGAGGTTGATAGTGAAATATCGAACTAAAATATACTTAATATAGAAAAATCGAATATTAATTATAGTTATAAAAGAATTAATTTAATAAAGGATCCCCCTTTTTTGACACGAAATGGATATATCCATACCATATATCTTGGACTTATTTTTATGAAATATTTTTTAAATATGGCAAAACCTATATCTAAAACGGGTTCGTGTAAAAATGTACGTATTGGTTCGCGTAAGCATACTCGTAAAATACCAAAGGGAGTTATTCATGTTTAAGCTAGTTTCAACAATACTATTGTAACTGTTACAGATGTACGAGGTCGGGTTTATAAATTCTCTCGTTTTCATCCAGGAAATAATATTTGAATACTTGAAAAGTTTCTTTTAATTTGTCAAATTGCCAATTTTTAATTATCGAGAGCTGATTATGAGTTATTAAACGGTAAAAATAAAAATTGGCAACTTGAGGGGCTATTCCTAAAGGACCTAACGAATTTTTAATTGGAATCATAGCATCTCTTTGAATTTGACGCATAAGACTCATTTTTATTTTATGAGATTACTGAAGTATATGTCAATGAATCTATATCAACTAAGTAAAAAAAAAAAAGACAAAAAATAAAAGTTTGTAAGTTAGTTTCAGTAGTAGGAATTTTTTTGTATTGTTTTGCTAATCACGCATATGAGAATTCCTTGCTCAAAAATAAAATATTCATTTGTACGTTTATCATAAAAAAAAATTCTATGTGTTTCACATATATATTTCAAAATTTGTGACTTGTAATTATGATAAGAAATTTTTGAAAAAAAAAAAAGAAAAATTCCAATTTAGTTGTGAAAGAATAAACTGAATATAAACTGAATAAAGCACATAAATATTCCATTTATATTGGTCAAATCCAATATTAAAAAATTATTATTATTTTACTATATTCTATTCACTAGGTAAATATAATTTTTTGTTCTTTGATAAGTCATTATACAAATTATAAAAATTATATATTGATGTACATATATTATAATCTCATTTATATAATTTATATAAATTTATATAATAAGTATACAAACCTTGCGGAGGAACCCTTGGGTTTTCGAGGCATTGGATTCTCACCAACGTTTGCGTTACTCAAAGGAATTGACGGGGGCCCGCACAAGCGGTGGAGCATGTGGTTTAATTCGATGCAAAGCGAAGAACCTTACCAGGGCTTGACATGCCGTGAATCCTCTTGAAAGAGAGGGAATCCTAATCAATCGACTTTATCGAGAAAGATTACTTTTTTTAGGTCTAGAGGTTGATAGTGAAATATCGAATCAACTAATTAGTCTTATGGTATATCTTAGTATAGAGGAAGAGAATAAAGATTAATAAAAAGGACGACCCAAAATTTTGTGAACAATGCGGAGTAGAATTTATTGATTCTCGGATATGTAGATATCAAATGGGCTATATAAAACTGGCATGCCTAGTAACTCATGTGTGGTATTTGAAACGTCTTCCTTTGGATATCAAACGGACCTCCCCAGAAGGTAATTTTAATGTGGCCGATTTCCCCTCTTTTGCAATTAGTTTCGCTACAGCACCAGCTGCTCTAGCTAATTGTCCACCCTTTCCGAGTGTGATTTCTATGTTATGTATTGCCGTGCCTAAGGGCATATCGGTTGAAGTAGATTCTTCTTTTTGATCAATCAAAACCTCTTCCCAAACTGTACAAGCTTGGTTAAGATATGCCAGATTCCACCAAGTATACAAATGGAACCCAACCATACATGCCCCCCAATTATATCTTCCAAATCGTCCACACTAACAATCCACCCTTCTCCCCCAAAAGGCGATTTTAATAAATATCCAAATATAATACTTGGACTAAGGGTCAAATTGGTTAACCACATTGCATTGCCAGAACCCATGTTGTATATTTGAAAAAGAGGGTATTTACAATTTTATCTGATCTATCAGGAACCTAGTTTAATTTTAGTGTCACATACTTTTTTTTTTTCATACCAGAAAAATTTTAACAATTTTTATTTTAATTAGAAGAAAACATAACATATGAAAAAAAAAGAAACTTACGTAAAGTTGCCAGAGTACGCTTAACCTCTGGATTTGAAATTACCGCTTATATACCCGGTATTCAGAAATTTAAAAACCCAAGTAGAAAACAAAATGGGTACTTTGATCCCTTAACTCAATTTTGAGTATCCCTATAGTCCACTTCTTCCCCATACTACGAGGGAAAGGGAAAATGAAAAAACTACCATTAAAGCAGCCCAAGCAAGACTTACTATATCCATGTAAATTTTGTCTCCTATCTCTGGAATTATTTAATTATTATTCAAAAAAATTTCTTCTATTATTTTATTTTGTATTATTCACTAAAAAGACTATAATAATAGTGGAATTGAAGGGTGCATAACCGCATGGATAAGCTCACACTAACCCGTCAATTTGGGATCCAATTCGGTTCCTTAGGAGGTATCGGGAAGGAATTTTGGAATGGAGTGTGAATCAAACCCATGTTTGAATTGAAATTGAGATACTGATGCAAGTTCTTCCCTTCTGAATCAGGTATATTCATATCTGAAAGAGGTTGACAATAAGTTTTTTCAAAAGACATCTTTTATCCAATATCGAAGAATTTGAACCAAGATTTCCAGATGGATAGGAGATTATCAAATATGTAGGAGGCGGGCGAATTTCTTCGTATATTTTATTGTATATATTCTATATAGTAATCTTTATACTAATTTGGTATTTTTTTATTTCCTAATATTGTTGCATATTAATATTGAACTTGGTAAAAAAAGGGGGTTTAATAACTGAAAAATCAGATTCTGAAAGAAGATTCTTTTGCCAAGAATACTTTTGAAAATACTTTTAAGAATACTTTCAATAATACTTTTGCTAATCCTTTTTGCTTTTTCTATTAAGATAGTTAGAAACAATTTCAATTTTTCACTTAAAATGGTATAAATTTGATTTCGATGATATCAAATTGGATCAATATCACAAATAACAATATCTGAGTTATCAAATCGACTTATCGTCGAGAATTAAATAGTATAACATAGGAAGATCTTTTATCCATACTAAATAAAACAAAAAAATATTTTTTTTTTATGGAATTCAAAATTTCCTTTCCTTCCTTATTAGGAAGGAGATTTTGTTTATCAATTTTATTCCCTTTCACACAAAAAATGAATGGATGTCTTTTTTTTGGGGGGGGGGGGGGGGTTGGATCCATCGGGACTGACGGGGCTCGAACCCGCAGTTTCCGCCTTGACAGGGGTGCTCTGACCAATTGAACTACAATCCCAGGGAAAGGGGTGTACAGTATACATATTTTTACGGTTTCTTTCAAACCCTTATCTTTTTCTATTTTTCTATTTCGGATTCGAACCATTTTGCTGTAAATGAAAGAGGCGGATTTTTGTATATATTGATTGATATCATATGAATAGGCCCGGCAAAAACCTTGTATAGCTTCTTCGATTTCTCGATAAAAAGAAATATGACCAACATTGGTTCGAATGTATAAGAACGGTGCGTTCCGAGGTATGAAGTGGGAGATAGGGGATTTCATAATTGGTTGGGGTTTTGAATAAGACGACCTTTTCATTTTTCATTCTTATTACTTTTTAGTTACGATTAGAAATAAAATTTCTATATATCTCTCCATAGATCCTTTTGTCATACTCAAAAAAATTCGGATTATAGATCCAATTCCAAAAACTTATGTTTCATAATTTTAGAACTCAAGTTGTCAATTTAGAATTGATTCTTCTTGAACAAAAATCCATTTTGGGGTTTATTTCATCTATTCCATGACCGGAACAGTGGGAGATACACGTTACACCACGATTTTGAATCAGAAGAGATATTTCAAGAAATGGCAGATCTATTCACTCTATCAATAACCGAGTCGGATCTGGTGTATTGTAACATCCCCATATTTTTACTTATTACATATGGATTTGAAGTAATATTTTAGGACAATTAGAAAAGTAAAATTCACCATTTAGTAAGATTGTTAGAATTTAAATATATATTAATTCAAGCGATCTAAATTATTAGAAATTGTGTGAGAAGGATGGAAATAATTTTAGGCTAAAAAGATTTAAATAAACCAATAAG
>PYAF01003700.1:17050-42528 GCA_007407185.1 Glycine tomentella
TTGTAGTTTAAATTCAGTACTTTGTTTATTTAGTTACTATGTTTGCTTAAATAGTTGTGTGCTTTTATAATTCTTTTTGGTATTGTACACAGAGGTGTTTTGTTAACATAGTTGTATAAATCTTTTTGGGGCTTAACTGATATAACATGTTTTGAAAAGAATCAACAGATATAAATGTTTTGAAACTTGTTTTTTGGATTAGACACCACAAAATGATTTTTTGGAAACTTTGAGAATGAAAAAAAAAATAAATGAATGGGTTTTCAAATATCAAAATGAATGTAAGATATTTTTACATGGAATTAATAAAGAACATCTTTCAAAACATTGATTTGATTTGAACATGAAAACAAACCTTAAGCCTAGTGAGTGTGTGCAACCACATAAATTACATTGAGTATCTGCACTGATATGATTTGTAATTGATTTTGCATGAATTTCTAATTGTCATAACAAATGATGCATGGATATGATTTAGGCCTTCTTTCTTTTTGAACAACTTTTTAAGCCACTGGCCAAAAAGCTATCCCAAACGTATATATAATGATTTACCATTTGCAAACCCTTTTGAGCCAAACAGTTGATATTTTGTTGGAACCCTAAACCTAGGATAAGAATTCCTTACCTTACCTTAGGTTAGGAGAGCAAAAAGGAAAATATTTTGTTGATGGAAACTTTTTGGGTAGCTCATGCAATGAAATAGACTTGTAAAAGTGGCTATATGCTATTCATGTGATAAGCAAAAGAAAAGAAAGAAAAAAAGAGAAAAAGAAAAGAAAAAGGAAAAGGAAACAACTTCCTTGTGTTTTAAAGTATTGTACAAAGTATTTGGGTGAAATGGAAAATTGATAAACATGGATATCTTGGAAGAAAAAGGAAGAAATAGGAAGTGATAATCTAATTGTTTTATCCTTACTTGCTCTCCTATTCTCAATATCTTTTTGAATATCCAAAAAAACCAAGATTTCTTTCAAAGCCAGGCCCAACCACAAAAGCCCTAATGATCCATTATAAGTATGTACTTTGATTTGATGGGAAATGAATTGCAAAATTAATCTATAAGGTATCAGTGTTGAAATTGAGAATAAACACTCACCTGTGAGAATTAAACACCTTCGAGAGGTTTTCCTCTATTTTAAATCAAGCACATGTTTCCTCTGATGTTCTTTAGAAATGAAATGTGAATGGATCTTAATCTCATTTGGTTTTGTAAATTCCATCTTTTGTTTCAAATTCTCAAGGTTAATTATTTAAAAATATGTTTTGATCACTCTGTAAGTTGATTCTTTATAAAACATGTTCATATAAAAAGTATTTTCTATATATTACTTATACTCTTATTTTTTGTAATGTTATTTTACTTTGCTTGAGGACAAGTAAGATTCTAGGTTAGGGGGAGTGATAAGTGCCCTAATTCAATTAAATTCATGCTTCATATGCAGGCACTTATCTTTTGATTTCAGAAGATTTGATTATAAATTTTCCCTAAACCTAGTTAAATAGCACCTAATGCTTGTATAAAAGTTATGGCTTATATTTTAGAAGATTAATCCAATCATGCTTTATATTTTGATAGATTACGTGGACTTCCGAAGCTTTCGTACACATAAAGCAAGCAAAAATGACTCATAAAAGCAAACCTGGGAGGTGCAGCAAACAAATCTGGCCCAAAGACCCTTCTGGAAGTACATTTAACTCGCCCAAGCGAGTGAATGTAGTGTATTTTGCTTGTTTGGGCGAGTAACACATGCAATTGGGCCTTCAAATGGCCAAGTGGACGTGCAACTTGCTTCATCAAGTGGGCCTAACTCGCCCAAGCAACCAAACAAAGGCAAAACTGGTCGCTTGGGCGACCAAACTCGACCAGGCCACCCCCTATAAATACCCAAGCACCCCCAAGGCCAAAATCATCCCTTTTCACTTCCATTCTTGCTCCTCCATTGCTTCTTAGCTTGTTTTGAGCCTTAGGCTCTTAAATATTAGTATTAGGTAGGTTAGAAAAGTGAGAGAAGTGAGATTTAGTGTGGAGACTCTGCCGGAAAGAAGCGGTAGTGGGGCCCTTCATCAATTCTTCTCTTAAGGAGGTTCTGTAACGCCTCCTTTTGCTCTCTCGTGCTTGATTGATTTTAGATGAAATCCCGTGTCCACTTTGTATTAGAATTATCTTAATTATAAATTTCACGAAAAATTCTTTTCTTCTTGCTTCAAGTTTTAACCATCAATATCGTGAATAAGCTCTTTATCGTCAAACGTTCGTTTTAAAATCCAAAATAATAATAATAATAATACAGTTCATATTACATGTCCATAAATAAACAGTCCAAATACATATCATAAGCCACAAAATAATAATTACAACATCTTTATTCCATCTTAAATTTAACATCCATACACATCTTCAATCCATCATCCATGCTCAGCTACTACTGTTCATCGGCTCGCCCAAGTAAATTGGGGTCATCACAGGTGTCAACCACCGACACAAAATAGGGTAAGTTTATGACAAACACAGTTTGAATAAACATATATAACAGAATATATATATTATCAGATGGTTATAATTAAAATAACAAGCACAGAGGATTCACCCACAAACCATATAAACAGCACACGAATTAAGTCATCTCTGATACAACACACAACATGCTCATCAACGGACAACTATTCCACATAATGGGTATAATGATTTTTATAAAATAACAAACACATTTGATTTACCCAGACACCACCTATTACATAACACACAGTTCAAATCATATCGTTTATATAATGCACAGATATACAACATTCTCAACAAGTGATGCATGTGATGCATGCCCTTCTTTTTTATATGATGCATGACTGAGATCTCAGGTTATCATTAAATCATCATCAGTGGCCACAGTCAAGATAGCCCCAATCACTGGTCCAGAACTTGCACGATCAGTCAGGGTGTCACAGTGGTGCACAGGAAAGTCACCCACACTACATGTGATCATCATGGGTGGCGTGAGTTCCCCACTGCCGAAGCACCCCCCAGCTTAGACTCCTCATTGTCTGAACGCTCGCACTCAGTTCCTCTAACTATCTGACAAACAACTCCACGGTTTAACCCCGCAAGGCATATGCATATGAAAATGAATGAATAATTTACTTTATCACATCTTTTCTCATTAATATTATTTTTCTTTTCAAATCACATCTTCCTCAAAACTCAATATCTTTAATAACTCATGGCGTATGCTTAACCACCACATACTTACATATCATTTAAGCACACAACCATAATTCATCTCCATAAACTCTCCACAGATAAATTATAATTATATCACCATAGTCTACTTCATACCATTTTTAGATCAAGTCATGAATCATCAAACACATGGTGGCTTTCACAGAAACACTGAGCAACACATACATAATTTTTTATTAAAGCAACCAACCATGCAAATATAATTCAAATTCAACAACAAGGATTCAAGCCAACAACACTTAAACATATTTCATTCATTGTGACCAATTGTCAAACACATGGTAAGCAATCTTTCAGAGAATACTTTAAAAGAAAGCTACTTAAAGCCTTAATCTTTATATAATTCCACTAAATAAACATGTTTCCAACATAATCCTATCATAAATAAACAAGTTCAAGGATTTAGAAAGTATTTGTTCCAAAACATATAATTTCCATTCCAATCACTTTCTTTAAAAATAGTCATAATATATACATAACCTAAATCACTTAAATTCACCTATTAAGTTTAGATTCAAGTTATTCATTCAAAATACCATTCTTTAACTAAAATCAAGTTACTTACTTTAATAATCATTTTGTTTAGCAATCTTTAACTCTTTACAGCATTTCCACAAACACTTAATCTACAAGGCTTAGTTATTCATGAAACCACATAAGATTCTTAACATAAATCATATCCAAACTTTGCTTATCATAAACTTCCCATACCTTGCCTTCCTAAAGCCTTTGGATAGCCTTCTTTAAGCTCTTGGACAGCCTTCCTCCTAATGCTTCTTCACGTGGGATTTTAGAGTAATGGGCCTTAGTTTTTCTTTAGTTCTTTTTGAAAGGAATTTTGAAAACAATGGAATGGCATGGAGTAGGATTTTTGCACGGCTCACTCCCTTAGGACAGCCCAAAATTTCAGTTTCCCATCACCCTTTATAGGCTAGGTTATTTGGCTTTTCTACAAAAATCTCCAAAGTCCATGATTACCTTGCTTTTTGGTTGTTTTCATTTTATTGGCTATTGATTTAGGACCTTACAAGTGTACTAAATCAAGAAAATTTTATATTATTCCACTTCCATCTAGCTTTGCACGTGTAATGGCTTGATTAAGGTGCATTCCTTTTGTTTTTATTCAATCCGTGGAGTAACTTTGCCTTGGTAGGTTTTATTGCAATTTTTTTCAAAGTCATAATTATATGACTTTCCAAATGGTCCAATTATCTTCTTCCTGGCTTCTTGGCTGTCCAAGTGTCCTATTTCTACACTTTTCTAAAGTTTTCTCTCTTGTTTCATGAAGTGCACGACCAAGCTTTGCTTTTAGAGCAATATGGTTTAGTTTTGGCTTAACCGTAGAATGGCTTTTGGTTTTAGGAATTTTATGCTTACATATATTCCTTACATTGAATATTATTTCTAAAATCCTAATTCTAAGTACTTTCTTGAGTCCTAATTCTAAGTACTTTCTTGAGAGTAAAAGTCTAAAATTATTTAAAAACTAGCTTAAGTTTTAGTAGCATTTTTAGGTTATTATTTAACTTCCTCCCAAGGTTTATCTAAATTCTTATTGGTCCATTTTGCCTTGGATTATTAAAATCACTAAACTAACTTATTTAGGAAACCTATTCATCCCATTATTAAGAGAAAACTCCATAGATTTTATTCATCCTTTTCTTATGATTTTCGGATGTTCGAGTTAGTCTAGATTAAACTCTTTTTAACCTATCTTTCAAAATTCGTAGAAATTCTATTTTAGGGTTTTCTGCCTCCAATCTTGCTGATAATTTGTTATCCAAAAGTATTTTATCCAATATTCATGTTTCCACAAATTTCTGAAGTCATCTTGGTCATTTTTGACCTAAGGGTATTTTGGTCATTTACCACCCTAGGGACCTAACTGTCATTTCTGAAATTGTTCAAGGATATTTTGGTAATTTCTCCTAGTAAATATCTTACTTAAATATCTAGGGATACATTGGTCATTTCCAAAATTGTCCAGGGCAAAATTGTCATTTTCACCCTAGGGACACAAGCGTCATTTCTGAAATTGTTCAGGACATTTCTGTAATTGTCACTCTAAGGGTATTCTTGGTCATTTCTAAAATGTCCAGGGCGTTTTTGTCATTTTGTCCTAAATTTTTCTACTACCTCTTATTAACATTTTATTCTAGTAATTGACTGTAATTCCCAAAATTTTGGGGTGTTACAGGTTCTCTCCATGCTTGGTTAGTTTCTCTTATGGATTGGATGTAATCTTCTACTTTTAAGTATCTCTTTTAATATTTATTTATGCATAAGCCTTTTCTATTTGTTATTGGTAATTTTATTCCGTTCTTAATGCTTGATTCTACTTGATCACTAGTTTTATGAAATTGGATTCTAAGTTTAACTGGAAAGTACTCTTAGGATTTGAACTGAATAATTTTACTCTTTACGTACGTTGCTAGGAATAGAGCATAACGTTTAGATTACAAATAGCACGCGATTATGATTGTAATGCTGGGTTATTTACTTCGTATGCGAGGGATCGATATTCGGTAAATATCCTTAGAACTCGATTGCGAGGGATCGGTTCAAGGTTAATTAATGTGTGCATCAGTAATAATAGAAAATGATTTATACATGGTAATATTAATTGGATACCGAGGTATGAACGATGAAATCCAATCCTACGCTTTTCTTTAGTTAAAATCGTTTTATTAGCTTCCGTAATCTTTCGTAATTTTTCTTTATTTCTGTAAAACCATCAAAACTTCGACCATACTCATTGTACATAACTATTTAATTGTTGAATTTTATTTGGATAAACTAAGTAGCACAAGTCCATGTGGAGACGAACTTTTATAAATTTTGTAACTTACAACGACAATTGGTACGCTTGCCAAAAGTCTAACAGTGAACAAGATTCTGGCAGTGGTTATGGCTCAGGTTCAGTTGAGGGTCCATGGGTATTAGGGAATAAGTTGTTTGTGAAATAGGAATTTGCATCAAAAGAAGATGTGCAAATGGCAATCAAGCGGAACCTCATGAAGGAGCATCAGAAAGCTGTCGTGGTTGAAAGTACGCCGACAAAGTTAAGCATGAAGTGTCGTGCGCATGACCAGAATTGTCCATGGAGGGTTAGGGTAATGAAACCAACGTACGGTGAAAAATGGGTGGTTACCAAATGGGGTGGCAACCACAATTGCTTAAATGATCATATTTCTCAGGACCACAAACAACTTGATGCTGATGTTATTGTTTCACTCGTACTAGGTAAGTTATTGGATGAGATGATAATGATGAGAAGTAATGATTTTATTGTTATTATTAATGATAACGTGATTATTTTTTTAATATTAGGGATGATAAAGCATGATCCATCATGTTCAATTGGACTAGTCCAGGAAAGGATAACTCATTCCTATGGATACAAAGTTTCATATAGAAAGGCATGGTATGCAAAGCAGAAAGCAATGACAATTATCTACGATGATTGGGAGAAATCATATGCATTTTTGTCGAGGTGGTGTGAATACATGCTTCACTTTTCACCAAGTTCTGTTTATCAAATTCAGACAAAAAATTATTATGGGCTCGTAGAATCGTTCATGGAAAACGCGTGTTTCAACGCATTTTTTGGACCTTCAGACAATGTTGCGAGGCTTTCAATTTTTGTAAGCCGGTTATTCAAATTGATGGCACTCATTTATATGGCAAGTACAAAGGAAAATTGTTGATTGACACAGCTTAGGATGGAAACAATGAGTGTTTGCCACTTGCATTTGCTATTGTTGAAGGTGAGACGTTGGAAGCTTGGGAATTCTTTCTGGATAACATTCGCGCGCATGTTACATAGAAGACAAATCTTTGTCTTATTTCTGACAGGCATCGAAGCATATTGTCTGCAGTTGAGAGGCACCCCAGGTGGCAACCACCGCATGCTTATCACGTCTTTTGCCTCCATCATATTGCGAGCAATTTTAATCAAAAGTTCAGAAATGAAAATTTGAACATCTATTCATTTTTCATGTGTAACTAAATTTTAATGTTATTTAATTTTTGTGCAGGTTATACATCTTCTATTGTTGATTTTGACATAGCCTTTGCAAGTTTTCGTAATGTGAGTCCTGAGGTTGCAAACTGGATTGATAAAATCCCGAAGGAAAAGTGGACATGTGCATATGATGCTGAGGGACAAAGGTATGGACATATGACAACAAATTTGGCCGAGTCAGTAAACAGGATTTTGAAAAATGCAAGAAACATGCCAATAACCACGTTGGTTAAGCACACATATAGCAGATTGGTGGAATATTTTATTTGCAAAGGCCGATCGGCTCTTAATGAATTGCAAGGTCCTTATACTCATTGCAAAAATGTGGTTGCTATGTTGAAGGCCAATGAGACCAGTGCTACTGGTCATTATGTTCATGCATATAATGTTAAACGATTTGTATTCGAGGTTGATGATGGTTATGAAAAAATCGTACTCAGTAAACCTCCCTGAGCGGTTCTGTCAGTGTGGGAAATTTAAGGCGTTCAAGTATCCTTGTAGTCATGCTGCAGCAGCTGCTTTACATGTTTGTCAGTCACCGGCACAATATGTGTAGACGTATTCCTTATAACAAACCTGGTACAAGCTTACTCATTTCCATGGCAGCCAATTAGTAATGAGCAGGCAATTCCACCTAGTGCTGATCCAGTGGTCATACCTGACAAGTCTATGTTGCGTGCAAAGGGTCGTCCAAAGTCAACTAGAATACGCAATGAGATGGACAAATTTGAAGCTAGTCAAAGTCATATTAAGTGTGTATATGCAGATTACCTGGTCATAACCGTCGAAATTGTCCTAGTCGTCCATCTACTTCATGATTTGTTGATGTTGTTGTCAATGTTTTCTTTATGTTGTTATATTTCATAATGAACATTTGAAAATAAACCAAACTTCCAGTGAAACCACTCATGTCAATTTCATATATGCTACGATGAATTTCAAACATGAAAACACAATCGACATTAACGGTGACATAGTCATGGAAACCTAATAAAATAACAGAGCGTACAAACAATTGGAATTAGAGAGACAAACACAAAAAGTTGAACATTAAAAAACCAAAACAACGAAACCTACTAACAACAACAATTGAAACATGAAAATCATGAAACTAATCATAATTTGGAAGATCTTGTGCAGCGGACATGTCATCTTCCAGTAGTTCGATTACCGGTTTGTTAAAAGTAGCTAAAATTTCTATTGGAGAGAAATGCTTCCAGTAATTATATTCTACTAACACCTTCAGTACATCTTCATCGTTTTTCAGTTTTATTATTTCATATTCGACCATGTTTTTTGAATATTTTGCGTGTCCTGGTTGTCTGAAGAACAATTGTTTGACAACCTGTGATTCGTGAATTCCATAAGGGGGAACTTCTACCGGCGCAACTTGCTTGATTATATCCTTGAGTGTTTCTATATTGCATCCGGAAGGAATTTGAAATCTTATTGGATTTTTTCCAGTTAAGGAGTAACCCAAAAAATTGCCTTGTCATGGTATGTTCCACTTGCCATTGTAATACAACAGTGCATCGTGAGTAGGAGTGATGGTGGATCGAAGTAGGTTGAGGACACCATCAGGTGTTCTGCTTATCATACATAATAATTCTATAGGACCAACAGACGGGAGTTTTTCATGGCACACCAACATAGTGCAAACATCATCATCATTTTTTAGTTGCAGTGAATGAAAAAAAAGTTTGTTACCTGTATTGATGGACGGTTGTCGATAGTAAATTTCATCCACATAGTGGTCATTTGTGAGCAGAAGGGTGTTGTGCATTCTACTCTTGAGTGACTGAAAGGAACATTCATCGGGAACTCGCATTGGTATTGGAGTATAACATATGAAAGAAACACCAGTTTCATTGTGTAAGATTGATCCATTCGGAAAAATAAATGCTAATTTGGAATTACCAATGTTTTGAGAGCATGTTTCACCTAAGAAGGCCATCGTATTGAGGTTGAGTTTTGTTTGCGGAGGTATGTTGTGTGGGATGATTAAACTCCTCTGTGGGGTATATATAACGGTGTTAAGCCCCGCCTGTGTGCGGCGTGACCACTTGCGCCTGGATGGGGCGTGACTAAACTCCTGTCGTGGTAGGGTTGTCAATGTCATCTGACAGACCAGTGAAATTTATTGTCTACAGTAAAAAGGACCACAAAGTGTTGCCAATCGTCACCGGTGTTGTCAATGTCATTTTACAGATCAGACGTATTTATTGGCTACAGTATAGAGGACCACACAATGTTGTCAATCGTCAACAGTGTTGTCAATGACTCAACTCCTGTCGTTGTTGCTGTGTGGAGTGAGAATTGTTATTATTATCATTGTTTTTATCATGTATATGATGAAGCTTGCGAAAGATGATCGGATTTGCTGTTTCGATGACAGGTGACAAGACAAAGGCCATACCTTACTTCGATCCGCTACTCGTTTGAACCAAAATACCATTATCCTATTTGATCAGTCATTAAATTTTCTTGCAATTGACAAGTTGAAAGGAGAATCCTAGCTCATTACAAATACATTACACCATGTTGTTCCTTATTGAGATCAGAGAGGGCCAAAAATCAACCCATGGACAAGGTACAAATGTTAAAATCAACCAGCGAGAAGCCTAGAACTTAAGCTTCTAAATATCTTTAAACTGAGACAACAACTTTTATTTTAATACCAAGGCGGTGTAGGGAAATTTTTGCCCCACCCAAGGCTAATAAAGAGTGATAACATTGTTCATCCATGAGGGAAGATGGACCTTAACACAATGCCCTCGGCATCACGACTATGATTCAAAGGGTATCCTAAAATGAGCTCCAACTGTTCAGCCTCTACAGGACGAAGTTTCAATTTGCCAATCCACACAAGATTCAATCCGTGGCAATAAAGAAGAATGTCCTTGAATCCCAAGGTGGCCACCATTTATTTGTCTGCGTCATTGCATTTTCAATAGTCATAGGTGGCTTTTGGAGGATGTGGAATTTGTTTTCAACAAGAAGATTGTGTATGTAACCTTCTATTCTATCTAAAGCGGAGAAGGACTAGGCATTCACAACAACATCAACCTTTTCTTCCACCCAAGAAGGTTCAAGACAAATGATTGAATCAGGCATGCGTCCTGTCACATTTAGTCTATAGCAAATGACATATTTCATAACCTAACGGTGTCCATGACAGATATAGGCAATAAAAAAATGTCCATAATCAAAACATGTTTAACAATTACATAGCTAAATATAATAATGGAAACCAAATTAAATAATAAAATATAAAGTCTACGAAGGAGGAGGCCACTGCTGATGACGCGCCTGACGATCTGGCAATCTGCGTCTACCACGTCCACGTGAACACTGTGGAGCAACATGATATAGAGGTGGAGTGTCCTCGACCAGTAGCTCTAGAGGATAGTCTGAATGGTCTTTTGCAAAATCTATGTGACTACAAGGGTCGTCAAAAGCTGCAAAAGTTGTATCATCCCACTTATGACTCACGTGAGTACTGGTCCCTGCCTGATCCCCGTATGCCATCGATATTGAGCTGACATGGTACACAGGCTGGCCTTTTATGTCCATCGGTGGAACATCTGGCCAATAAAAAATATCAGCCTCTGTCTGCATAGGGTCATAATATGTCTGATGAACACCGTATTCATGACCCATGAAGGGTGGCCTAATCCATCCACTCATGCATGGCCTGGGTGCATGAATAGGCTCAGGAACAGGTGTAATAGGTCGTCGACGGCGTCCTAACCTTCGACCCACTTTTGCACGGTGTCCAATGTCGATTGATAACTGGGGCTCATCCGGAAGCTGGGTCGGCAGTGCCTCTAGACCTGCCTCCTCCACCCGAGCTGACTCTCTGAAAACAACAATTAAACGACCTATTTCGTTATGCACATAGTCCAAACCGTAGTTCGCAAATTGGTCAGCCGTCGTGACAAAATACAAATTCTCCAGACCATCAACCTATAAGCCACAGCATAGTTACATAAACAACAATATAACATAATGAAAAAATAATTATTCTGAGTAAGTAACTTACACAGCGTGCTAATCTGGCCCCCCTCTTTGTCACATATCGCTTCCCGGAAAGTCTATACCACACCATGTACTCGTGGTTCAGTGACATCAGACCATGTATTGCAGGAGGCACTTCAACATGTTCACCTCTCCTATTCTATCTCTGTATGAATTTTCTTAGCTTACGAGCCCAATTTTCTTAGGCTATACCCCGAAGGGTATAATCATGAACACCTTTCAGTTTTTCAGCCCTGTGAGGTATTGGTTGATCCCGCCCGAATTGCCTCATGCATCGATCAGGCTGTGAATACTCAGCAATGTGAAAACAAATAATAGGTGTCCTATCCATCCACAAATGTCGTGTCTCAGCAGATGCACCCATAAAATCGTAATAACCATAAGGTTTCCAAACCACCTACATAATTAAATCATATATACGAGTCACTTGCATATTCACATCCATTTTAGATTATTATATTTAATTAAAAAACATACCTCATCTCTAGTTAAGTTGTCTAGCCTGTCTCGATAATATGTCAGTGAGTTCGTACTGAAGCAACATAGGACATTAAATCTAATATGCAGATTAAACGTTCAATTGTTAATTGTAGTACGCATAAATACACAGTCATTCTAGTAATGCAAAATAAACATACCCGTGTCCGAAGTGGCGGTCTGGCTCAGACGTAGCAGGCAATGGGGGAGCAATCGGTGGAAATCTGAGCCATGCCCAAATCTAAAGCAAAATAATGCAACCATCAATGTCTTTTCTATCGGGGTCTGTGCATTAGCACAACTGTCTAAACAAGTTTGCCAGAACCGCAGACCCCCAGCTATATGTACCAATATCGGCAAAGTTACCACCAAGTAAGGCGATGTAGTGACATCCTACTATGCTCCCCTCCGATCTGTCGCATAAGATCCAGGATCCTAACATTCGTGCAATGTGAGTCTTCGTGAATTATATCAAATTCTGAGGGTTCCCGGCAACTGCATCCCATGAAGGATACACTATGTCCAAATATGATAACCTCAAACTGTCGGTGGATAACTCGGTGTCCAGATCAGGGCTGTTACCAAAAACCTCGTTACACAATTCTGCTCAATCTGTGTAAGTCTGTCCAGCAAGGGCTTGCCCATCAGTAGACAATCCTAGAATATCGTTACATCTTGCAAGGTAATTGTCATCTCACCCTGGGGCATATGGAAAGTGTGTGTCTCTGGCCTCCAGCGCTCAACCATAGCACTGATAAGAGCAGCATCGATCTGGAAAATCCAAGTAACTTATCAATTTTTAAATTCCAAATACATTATGTTTGAAACCAGCAATTCTAAAATTAAAATTTCAACACATTAAACTTAACAATATTCGTAAATCGATACCTGCATAAACTTCATGCGAGCCACATGCATGAAACCAGCCTCAGTCAAATACTGTGCTACTACGTCCCGAAGATTGTCGGGTCGGGGTCCACCACTAAGTCTACCTCCGCGACGAATCTTTAGCTCTCTCTTTGTCTCATCATTCCAAACTGCTTGTGATATATGAGTGTGTTGCCTACACCTCCGAAGTACATCCCATCTGTATGGTTCGGCAAGAACATGCGTTGTGGGATCCGTAGGCTCATGCTCACGGTCAGAACCAGAACGAGGTGACTCAGATGATGATGACTCGGCCATAATAATATGCTACACATTTTATAATCATATTATGATAGTTAACTTAATTTCAAATACAAATTATTTAGACAAATTGATTATGTATGTCTTACGTAGGTCCTTAATGATAACTTAAGCCATAACCAAAGTCACTAAAAATATTCTAAGCCGATAAACCTAGGTCATAACCTACGTAACTAACTAATGAAAACCTAGGTCACAACCGAAGTAACTAATTAATAATATTCTAAGTCACTGAATAATAATATTCTTAGCCGACAAACCTAGGTCACCAACCAATTGTACCTAAACCCTAAACCTAGGTCATAACCTACGTAGCCAACGTAATAACCTTAAGGCCTTAATTAATGGTAATCTAAGTCACTAACTAATAATATTGTAAGTCACTAAACCTAGGTCTTAAACTACATAACTAACTAAACAAAACCTTGGTCATAAAACCTAGGTCATAACCTACATAAATAACTAAACAAAACCTAGGTCATAACCTACATAAATAACTAATGAAAACCTAGGTCACCAACTATTTGTTTCTTAAATCCTAAACCTAGGTCATAACCCTAAACCCTAAACCTAGGTCATAATCTACGTAGCCAACGTAATAACGTTGAGGCCGTACTTAATGGTAATCTAAGTCACTAACTAATAATATTGTAAGTCAATAAACCTAGGTCTTAATCTACATAACTAACTAAACAAAACCTAGGTCATAAAACCTAGGTCATAACCTACGTAAATAACTAATGAAAACCTAGGTCACCAACTATTTGTTTCTTAAACCCTAAACCTAGGTCATAACCTACGTAGCCAACATAATAACCTTGAGGCCAGACTTAATGGTAATCTAAGTCACTAACTAATAATATTGTAAGTCAATAAACCTAGGTCTTAACCTACATAACTAACTAATCAAAACCTAGGTAAGAAAACCTAGGTCATAACCTAGGTAAATAACTAATGAAAACCTAGGTCACCAACTATTTGTTTCTTAAAACCTAAACCTAGGTCATAACCTATGTAATTAACTATTAATATTCTAAGCCAAATAAACCTATAACAACTAACAACAATTTCTAATATAAGTCACTAACAATTTCCTACATTAATAATAATTCTTTAAGACAACAATATAATATATTTCATGTAATTTAAAAATGGTATATTTGAACAACACTTACTGGATTGACAAAGTTTCCCTGCATGAAGCCTTGAATAACCACTCGAATCTAGAGAGAAGTCAGAGAAAACAACTTTAGAGAGATAAGCAAGTATGTAGAAATGAAGGAAATGAAGGAGAAGGGGATTATATACACGAGTTGGATCACATCATGTCTAGGCGGGATTGAGTGTTGGGTCACGTCCTCCTTGGACGTGAATGAGGCTTGATCACGTCGTCACTGGGCTTGTTTGGTTTCTTGATCATGTCGACCATGGACGTGATTCATCACGTCAGCCGTGCACGTGATTGCTTCCTGGAACACATCTCCACACGACGTGTTTGAACACGTTCAGGCCTGGCCTGAATAACTGTCATAGATTTGGAAATAGTTTTCAAACTGTCATGACTTTGTAATTTTTTATTTAAATTGTTATTTTTTAATTTTTTTTGCCAAACTGACTAACAAGCCTGACATCTAACCTTTGTGGTAGAAACGCTGAGGGGATTTTATTTTGTCTATTGATTTCACAGTATTTCGATAGCTTTTGGTTGGTAATTCTTGCGACAGATACATAGTTGATTGATTTGTTAAAAATGTGTTTAGGGAAAAATTTGGCGAATAATTTGAATGCTGACTTGTTTTGATAGTCGTGTTACTAATGATGCTCAATATTAACATCTCTTATAATTACAACTTTTGGTCTAATAGTGAAAGGCGTGCTTATCTTTGAAGCGATATTAAAAGCAAGGACACATAATGACAAAGGGGAGATTGCTGTTGGTTTAATATATATTTATTCATTATCATGCACTGACTAAATAAGACGCGTTTTGATGATGTTGGAGATAATAGATTGATCTTATATGGATACTGGATTGGATCCAAATTATAATTATGATGGAATTTTAATTTGAAAGTTTGCCTCTATTCTAAGTTTCAATTTTTACATAAGGACTGGTCTGTCTTCAAAACCTGAAATGGCCACACCTGGGTTGGACCTAATTAGTGGATGCATTTCTGATTGAAGAATGATGTTTCTTTCACAATGAATCGATTGTCGTTTGAAATTAGTGTCAGGTTTTTTCTTAAGCAAAGATAATAACCACAGCTGTATATATGCTTTTCATCTCTCTCTCTCTCTCTCTCTCTTTTCCTTGGGTCTAATGTCTTTTTCTTGTCTTGCACTCAAGAAAACGTGACAGTACCTAAATAATAGTATTTATGTTTTCATACAATTTCAAATTTTGTTCAATGAATTTCTAATATTATTAGATATTTTCTGAACTCTTTTTCAATATCCACCATTTAATGATAGCCACATGAGGGCCATCCACAATGCAACACAAATGCATTAAAGCCACATAATTTAGGCAACACAATTGTAATTGTGTTCAGAAACTCAAATGAAATTGTGTTATGTTGTGAGGTAATATTATATAAGTATTATATTGAGTAGGAATGCTAGTAATATACATTTTAGGCTAAATTATTTATTTGATCTTTTTATCGTTAAAAAGTGGGATTTAGTCATTCATTTTTAAAACTAATTTAACTTTGTCTTTTTCCTTAGTATCGTATTTAAATTTCTAACAAAAAGGTTTTACGTAGAGATTATGTGTCAACTTTTTATAAATAGTATCATGTATACAAAAAGTTAGTATGGTTTCTCGCAATTGGACGGATAAGACATCGTTGTTGTTGATTCCAAAAATTAAGGGATAAAATTCAACTTTATAACAGAAAATAGATCAAATTAAATAAAATAAAATAAAAGTCAAATTAGTAATTTAGCTTACATTTTATCACGTTATTTGTATATTTTTTATTATTGATTAACATATTTTTTAAAATTAAAAAATATAAGAGAGACGTATTAAATATAAAATGAGATTCATAAAGAGCCTATTATAAAGTGAGTAAGCATTTTTCTTAAGTAATTCATGTCCTATATCAACACTACAGTCTTTTGAGTCATCATTTAATTGAAAAGACAGAAAGCGATCATAAAATAAGACAGAATGTTCTAGGTGGTTTATAAACACGATGAAAAAGACGAACGGGGTAAATCTATCAGAAGACCTCAGAAATCATAAAATTAACTGGAACAAATTTGAGTGTTAAAGTAGAAGATAGTTACCTCAAATTAAGATTGTAGCCTCTGTTGTTTTGTTATGTCAAATTATAAACATAATTTTTCTTATGAGTCTGAAAGGTAAATATAGCGGAAAAAATTGGTCTTTGATAGTGAGAAGCTTTGAAATGGATGGAAAACATAAAATCTTACAGTTGTAGAGAATGAAATAATGGATGGTTGGTAAAACAAATGATAGAGTTTTAAAAAAAAAAAAAAATAGTGAGTTTGATTTTCTCCCCAAACAAAGGAAGTAAAGTTGCCAAAATCCCCCAAAACAAGTTATTTGCATCATCCCAAGGTAAAAGAGGGGAAAGAGGGGTCCCGAAAATAAGTGGGAGGTGTGTGATATAGCAGTGACAACTTTACTTAGTAGGGCACCTGCCCTAATGATCATTATAGTGTGCCTTATAAATCTCTCAAAACATTCTCGCTTGGTAGGGCCTCATTTTCTCGTCATTTGAGAAGGACAATCTAAAGCTATTTCATTGAAAGCACATTTTCCTTTCCTTTTCTTTCTATTAGGGACATGGATTTCAGTATCTGATTATGACAATTGAACTGCAAAATTCAACCTAAAATTAGGAAAATGGAAGCCCCATGTAGTTTAACTTAAATTTTATTCAGTGGTTGAAGATGATAAATAGTAAAGGAGATTTATATTACAAGCAACATATGTATGGATAGGAAAGAAATAAGGAATTAAAGAAAATTAAAGAATGAAAAACAACAAAACAGCTAGGGTATAGCATTAAATCTATCTATGATCACCTATTTTACCTTCTAAAGGGGAATAGATAAAATAATCAGAACAGCTAAGAACTTTTTAAAGTGCTTATGCAAGCAATTCACTGAAGAAAAAAAGCTTAATGGTTCATGTACTGAAAGCCAGCTTTATCAAATTGATAAAACTCTGCCATGCTAGATTGTCTGATTAATTGGCACTTTTTGTTTGCCAATCTCATATAACTCTTAATTAGTCTTCAGGTTGATTTTGCACTAACTTATTTATGTAATAAAGAAATGGGATCAGCTAGCCCAAAAACAAATTGGCATAACTGAGAGGATTAATTAAGGACAATATGGACAACTTAACCAAAGGCAATTACGCTGTTGCTTCACATGCAGGCCTCTCTTTATGGATTAATTAAAGAGAGTGTTCTGTTCTGTGATAATAAGAGAATATAAAACTGAAATAGTAAATTAACAAATGTTAATAGAAGGGAAAGTGCAAATGTTAAGCTTCACAGGCCTCTCTGCCGGTACACGCTGTATGTTCCTTGTCAAGGTTATGTTTCATTTATTAGTTAACATAACATAATTGTTGACATAAAGCATAAAATATTGAGAACACAGATGAAGGAAACAGCAGGCTGAATAGTTAAGGAAAAGTAGAGGACAGAACTATATATAAATAATACTATTAATGATAATAAAGATAATAATTAAGTTCACATTATTCAAAATACTACTACTTTATTTATACAAAATCAATTAATTTATTGCATTAATTGTTTTGTCTCTTTAATAATTGTTCACATTAATTCTTAATTAAAATATCTATCAATACATCCTTTGACACGTCGCTATATGATTAGTCGTTTGTAATTTTTGGAGACAAAGTTGTCAGATTAACACTTTCTATTTCGATTTGTTTATCATTTTAATTGCTTAAAGAAATCTAGGTATTTTATACAATAATACAATAATAATAAAATATATGCAACTCTGCTGTATACAGCACCACATTCAAAGCATCTTTTCAATAATTAAATCACACTAATCTGCAAACCAATTATAGACCCAGTATATTAAAGTACTATGACCAGAACCAAGAAATCTTTTGTTTAAACTAACAAACTGGATTTTTGCTAACAACCTCTCAGAAAAAGATTAGTGTAATATCTCCAGAGTATCTTTTCCAAACCTGAACTCCACTACAAACCCGTTTTCTTATTCACAAAATCAATAATAAAAGTTTTGAAATTATAAAGCTCAATGATTCGTTGGGCCTAGTCGGAAGTTCACCACTGCCAACCTGGGATTCCTTTAATGTTCACATCTATTAGTTAAAAAAAGTTAATGTTTTCTCTGAAAGGGGTGGTTATAACTTCTAACTTCTAACCTCTACAATTTCTAATGCTTTTCCCTTGGATTTTTCTAATCCATTCGGCAAAAAAAAGACACAGAAGCTTCTGCATTTGGTAAAACAAAGAAAATTACAGGGAAAAAAACAAAGAAAAATGCCACAAGTTATAGTTGACCACGGCTCAAATTAACCAAACGTCCTAATCACTTAAATTAGAATTAGAATTTTAAGATGAAAAAAAAATGGTCCCACTAATACAGCTGGTTAGCAACACAAATGAGAATCACATCCACCAGATTACGCGATTTAGGAGAAGGTTAATTGACATGACCTTTAATGTGATTTTAATAAAGTTCCACGAAAATTCTTTGTGGGTTGATGTGATGTATGAATTATATAAAGCGTACAATAATAGACAAAGTGAGGAGGGATAATCATAATAGCGAGTAGTAGAAAGACTCCTTTAATTAGCACTATATCTTACAATTGGTGCCGTAAAAATAAGAATTTGCACCGAGAGAATACAGAATCGGTCCTAAAGATTTTACAGTGAATAAGTTGTAAAAAATATTTGAAAAGAACTGCCCCTGATGATTAAAAAATTAAAAGCATGGAAAGGGTAAGAAAAGAAAATGGCTTATATAAGGACAAAAGAGGGTTCTATTAGACCTAGTGATAATAATGGCTTAATAATTCAAGGGGTCGTTCAAATTAAGTCCCTTCTTCTTGTGTACAGCAGTAGTCCAAGCTTCAATTCAGGCGTAATGAATGCTGATCAGAGCTTGATTTTCATAGGGGTACTACTACTTCATTTGAGCCTATATTGGACAAAAAAAATAACATATAAATCAATTTTTGGGGCTAATGATGATGATGTGTCATTAACATATTTTTTTTCTCTTTGCTTTATTTACCGTTGAAACTCTGAGACCGTATTGGTGTTTTCTTATTGGCATTTTGGCCAAATCCCATTTGAACAATGGTGTGGAGATCATCTTCAGATAATGTTATTGGACACTGAAAATCATTGGATAAGAAGAATTAGAAAAAGTGCATAAAACTTTAAAGAAAATAAAACATTTTTTTTCTTACTTTTTTTTTTATAAGAGAAACAAACAACTAGGAGGAATTGATTACCTGAGAACCACCTTCATTAAAACCATTTAGGTGTGGCAAATGCATGCCAAGGTTTTGGCACAAAGCAGTATCTAATGGGTCCACTGAGTTGTGGGTCATAGTTCCATTAGGAATGTTATTGTGGATTCCTGGGTTTGGCTGAGAGTGTTGCCCATAAAAGGGTGGTGCTGAGGAATCTATTGGGAATATTGGGTGTGCCAAAGAATTATTTGATTGAAATATCTGAAATCACCAAAAATCCAACAAATCCCAACTCAGGAAAGAAAAAGAAAAAAAGAAAAAATTTTATTTTCTTTTTTTAGTTAAAAAACCTAACACATTGTCTAGAGACCTGAAACTTACATCTTTTGAGATTAGACTCTGAATACTAAAATCCAGTCTGGTGTTAACAGAAGCCAACTTCATAGACAGAAACTGCAACAGCAATAAAGGAGTTCTTAATGAGCAAGAAATCTAAAACACTATTATTATGGCCATCATTTGAGATGCTTATTGGCTAAGACTGGTTTACCTCAACTTGGCGCTGCAATGACTGAACATAGTTTATAATTTCATCAAGCATTAGTGCTTTACCCGTGACCTAAAAGGAACAAACAGTTCATAACAAAATTAGTAAAGGAACACATTAAAAAAAAGAAAAATACAAACACAACCTAATTTGTTTGATTCTGATTTAGCTTATCAGCACATGCACCTTATTGCAACCTGGGACAAGATCTTGGAGAAGCTTCATTCTTTCACTGATTTTCTCCCTCCGTACCTATTTCAAAATTGGTTTACACAATGTCAAAATGAAAAAGGCTACACATGTTTTTTTAGCCAGTGTTATTCAGAGATAGAAAATGACAGTGATTCTTTTCTTACTCTTTCTGCAAGACTATGACTATCAGTGGCTTGACCTCTTCTTGCTCTAACATGAATGTAATCCTTTGGAGGTTCAGTAGGTTTTGAGTTACTCTTCTTCTGTTTCTCATCATTTGCATTACTATTACACCCTGTGGGCTCTTCCTCTGCCTTAACTTGGTCATTTTCATTCCCCTCACCTTCATTAGGCTTGCTGCGTTTTGCATTCGAGTTTTCACTAGCTTCAGCAGCCTGAAGTGAAAGACCCTTTGCGATTCAGGAAATGCCAATTTGAATCAAAAGTGTAAAACAAAACAATTTTGACATAAAAAGTTCTTACCATAGGGGGGTTGATAGAGGCTGAAATTTCTTTGGCTTTTCCTTTGGATGGACCTTTTCTTTTCCTAGAATTCACATAAGGGGAAGGCTTCACCCCAGTGTACCCATTTGGGGTCTGTTCAGAGATTGTGGATTCCTCTTGAGAATTGGCCACTTCCATTTGGTCTTGTAATGGAGAATTCTTGTTCTCCTGAGTACCCATTTGAGATCCAAGCACTTTGAGTGATGGACTACTTGAGACTCTAGGGAGCTGTTTCCCATTTTCCACAAATGGAGAAGATCTCTGAGCCAATTCAGCATTGTTAAGTCCCAATTGGGTGGTCTTGCCATTCAAACTCCTACTTCCAAAGCAAGAAAACTTTGCAGCCCTCTCAGCAAAGCCAGGATCATCTGAGAATTCAGCCACAGTGGAATTCAAGGACATTGATGTCCCCAAACTTGGGGGAATGCCCTCCTTCACCAAGTGGTTCACCATTGTGGGGATCTTGTTCGTGTTGACCTTTGGAGGAGAACTCAAAGGGGTGCTATAACATGAAGTGTTGGTGCTATTGTTATTGCAATTGAGGTAGGAAGATTCACCAACCAAAGGCTGAGAATGAGGTGGGATCTCATCAGAGCCATCACCACCAATATTTCCCAATTTTCCTATCAATTCCCTGATGACAAAATTCTCACTTGACATGTTGGAATTGGAGGCTGCAGGAGAGGACACCATTGAACTCAGAGCTGAATCAAACTGAAGACAATGATCCGTTGACTTGTCCCATGTTGGGGGGCTGTTGTAGAAGCAATCATGTGTCTGCTCAGTTGAACAATTCAAAACGGTGACTTGAACATCCATGGCAGAAGACAGTGATGATTGCCAAGAGGGTGGTGGACAAGGGTAGTGATGGTGTGGTGAAGGCTCAAAATGCAGCTGAGGGGGCACTCCAGCATTGAGAAAGAATTGGTTTTCCATGAAGCCAAAAGTTGTTGGAAAATGAAGAATGATGTTATGTAAGTTATGAAGGCCTAAAATAAAAATTAGTTATGAATGGATTACATGAGAGGGAGGAATGGACTGATCAATTTGAGAAGGGTGTGGTGGATTGGGTGTGAAAAGGGAAATTTATTATTATCTGGTAAATAAAAAGCTAGGCAAAGGCGAAAAGAAAATGAGAGAAGGGGGGTTGATGCGGATGCTGGGGGGGAGGGGGGGGCCTAAATTTAATTGTGTTTTCCGAAATGGTACCCTTGGTAGGTGGGGACCCATGCACAACGTGTCTCCTGTTGAATAGCATCTCACTGTCACTGGTAGGTGTTGTCCCTAAATTTAATTGTGTATCTCAAGGGTGTTACTCAAAAGATAGCTAGCAAAAGTGTTGAATCAAATTTTAAGTGAGAAACGAAAATGGGGCATTGATGTTGACTCAAATTAAAAAAAAAAAAAAAAAATCTTATGAGTCTGAAAGGTAAATATAGCGGAAAAAATTGGTCTTTGATAGTGAGAGGCTTTGAAATGGATCGAAAACATAAAATCTTACAGTTGTAGAGCATGAAATAATGGATGGTGAGCAAAACAAATGATGGGTTTTTTTTTTTAAAAAAAAAAAAAAAGGGAGTTTGATTTTCTCCCAAAACAAAGGAAGTAAAGTTGCCAAAATCCCCCAAAACAAGTTATTTGCTTCATCCTAAGGTGAAAGAGGGGAAAGAGGCGTCCCGAAAATAAGTGGGAGGTGTGTGATATAGCAGTGACAACTTTACTTAGTAGGGCACCTACCTAATGATCATTATAGTGTGCCTTATAAATCTCTCAAAACATTCTCGCTTGGTAGGGCCTCATTTTCTCGTCATTTGAGAAGGACAATCTAAAGCTATTTCATTGAAAGCACATTTTTCTTTCCTTTTCTTTCTATTAGGGACATGGATTTCAGTATCTGATTATGACAATTGAACTGCAAAATTCAACCGAAAATTAGGCAAATGGAAGCCCCATGTAGTTGAACTTAAATTTTATTCAGTGGTTGAAGATGATAAATAGTAAAGGAGATTTATATTACAAGCAACATATGTATGGATAGGAAAGAAATAAGGAATTAAAGAAAATTAAAGAATGAAAAACAACAAAACAGCTAGGGTATAGCATTAAATCTATCTATGATCACCTATTTTACCTTCTAAAGGGGAATAGATAAAATAATCAGAACTGCTAAGAACTTTTTAAAGTGCTTATGCAAGCAATTCACTGAAGAAAAAAAGCTTAATCGTTCATGTACTGAAAGCCAGCTTTATCAAATTGATAAAACTCTGCCATGCTAGATTGTCTGATTAATTGGCACTTTTTGTTGGCCAATCTCATTTAACTCTTAATTAGTCTTCGGGTTGATTTTGCACTAACTTATTTATGTAATAAAGAAATGGGATCAGCTAGCCCAAAAACAAATTGGCATAATTGAGAAGATTAATTAAGGACAATATGGACAACTTAACCAAAGGCAATTATGCTGCTGCTTCACACATGCAGGCCTCTCTTTATGGATTAATTAGAGTGTAATAAGAGAATATAAAACAGAAATAGTAAATTAACTGTTACGGATCTTATATATCGGGCCAAGATTAAGAGGTCCATGACCATTGAGGAAGTTAATAACGGAAAGATTAAACAAGATTGAAGAACTAAATATTTGCAGAATCAGAGAAGATACAGAAGGTTATTTTCTACCATAACCACCCAAGATCGTGATCAAGAATAGGAGCAATTTCCTTATTCCACCACAGGTCAGTGATTATAAATAGCCCAACGCACCAAAGGTGAAAGGTACACATACACTGTTACTCTCTCTTTTTCCTTTCTCACAGTGCACACACCCCACATCCAATTTATGGTTCGTTTGTGCTGTGATCTTCTTCCTGGAGTTGTTTAAATCTTCATAAGCACCTTCAGAGAGAGAGAGTTGATCCCATATTGATTTATGGCAAATTGCTGGATCTCCGTTTTTGAGGAACGAAACATTGGCGTCGTCTGTGGGAAACGTTAAACTTCGATTCCCACCATGGTAAACACGAGAAGACACCAGCTTGAAGGCCCACCCGAGGTCGGCCGATCACGTTCGATCAGGGTGGAGGATGCTTTGACGGATACAGCTTCATCGCGGGCACAGAACAATCCGTCCCCCGCACCGGCTGAAAACCTGATGACCGCGCCAGCCGAGATAGATCAGGAATCAGTGCAGCGCTTCACCAGCAATGCGCTGCAATCCATTCTGTCACGGATTGAGCGTTTGGAGCAACGATATGCCCTTCAACGACAGGAGGATATGAACCACATGCTGGCGCAACTGGACGAACGTTGTGCAAGATGGACGATGGGCGAGCATGACCGATTACGGACGACGGAGCAGCGACTCGGCCGTATGGAGTTGCCACAAGAACCGACGATTCACCCCGATTTGGCCAACCCGGCCGAAAATGCGCATAACACAGAGCTACATCGTGGGCCGACCAGGGGCGAGAGATACCATGTCCTGTGGCATTCAGAAACCCGCAGGAGGCAGTACGAAGCTACCAGCCGGAGGGAGGCGTCGGGGTCTACAGGAGGAAGTACAGGCGGGGGCAGTATAATAACAGTCCGTTCGTAGACGACATCGTCAACGCTCGATTTTTAGAAGATTTTGACGGATCTTTCCTAAACAAGTACGATGGGACACAGGATCCGCAGATGCACATAGATGAATTCGACATGCAGATGTGTGTTCGGGGGATTGAGGAGCCGATCATATCCCGGATATTCGTTACCACTCTGACCGGACCGGCTCAGACATGGTTTCATTCATTACCTCCTCGGTCAATTCGTAATTTTGAGGACTTCGGCCAGAGATTTTTGCTCAATTTTGCAACGAGCAAGAAGCAACCCAAGTCCGAGTTTGTTTTGGGCAAGATCCGACAGCAGCCGGGGGAGACGTTGCAGAGTTACTTGGACCGATTTAAAGAAGCTGCCTTGCAAGTGCAGGGCCTGGAGGAAAAGGTGCATGTTCATTTGTTATCGGCCGGCCTGAACGGATCATCTCGGCTGGCGAAATCTATATACAAGGACCCTGTTAGGACTTTGCTGGATTTCAGGGTCCGATCTAAGAAATACCTGGAGCTGGAGCAGATGGAGATTGCCAACACCGCTCCCAAAAGAAAAGGATCACCGCCGAGACATCGCCCACACATGGGGAATGCACCCCCCAACAGGAGTTTTGAAGTCGGCCATAGACCGGCAAAACACGAGTCCAAGTATGACAGATATACTCCGCTAAACACCTCTCGGGTGTAGGTGTGGAGGGAAGTGGCCATGACCGAGATGAAGAAGGTAGACCGACCCCGGCCGGTGTTCAAGAAGACCGGCCTTGATCATTCCCGTTTTTGTGAGTTTCACAACGGCCCGGGACACACTACCGATCAATGCTGGGATTTGAAGGATGCAATAGAGAAATTCATCCGAGAAGGAAAGCTGAGGCGATATGTGATAAAAACCCAGGGGCAGCAGGGAAAGCGTAAAGGCAATCCCAATGATGAGGTGAAAGGCCGAGATGAGAAGAGAAAGAAGACAGACGAGGAGGAGTTCCCAGAGCCAGAGTTTGAGTGCAACGTCATTACTGGTGCTATGGGGGGTGGAGGCGACACTGCCAACCAGCGCCGGAAGTATCTCAGAGAAGTGCTGACAGTGAGAGAACAGCCCAAATTTAAAAAGACTGGCGATAAGAATGAGAAAGATGAGCCGCCTTTGCTTTATTTTACCAGAGAAGACTTGGCCGACGTGATACCGGGTCATGAGGACGGTTTGGTCATCACTGGGACAA
>PYAF01003701.1:25430-43886 GCA_007407185.1 Glycine tomentella
TTCACGCTGATAGCGCCATAGGCTCGACCACTTCACGCTGTTGGCGTCAACTTTCACGCTATTAGCGTGAAATGATCGAATCAATTGACCAGATTTACATATCCCACGCTACTAGCGCCATCTCCACGCTACTAGCGCCATCCATTCGAATGATCCACGCTATTAGCGCGGCATCCCACGCTGATAGCGCCGTGGACTCAGCCAGTCCACGCTGTTAGCATGGAATCTCGCGCTGTTAGCGTGAGATGTTCGAAACTGTTTTCTCCTTCTTCTCTCAACTATTTTCTTAAGCTTTCTTCAAAGGATTCCAAAGCATATTTATAATTCTTAATCTTATGCCTAATCCGGCTTAATTTAGGCTTAAACACATGGTTTAAAACTCTAGATATTACAAGATTTGCAATAGTGGAACTCCATTCTAGTGTTGAGTGGAAGAAAACTGGATGTAGCTTCATAGTGTTTGAAGTGAACTAGTATAAATCTTCGTGTGTTGTTTATTTTCCTTATATTGGTCATATTTTGTTATTCTTGATTGTGTGTTTTTGTTATCAACAAACTTCTTGAGCTATTACATACCTTGGGTTGAGCATTAGATTGAATAAAGGTTCTTGGTTTCAAAAGTGATAAAGATCCAAAAGGAAAAACTCTGATTTTGTTTAAGAAATTTTTAAATTACCAAGTCTAACCAATTCACCCCCCCTCTTGGTTAAGTGTGAAGTGTTCCCATATTTTACAATTTCCTCCTAAGCTCATGGTTCTTGAAGGACCAAATAAGTCCATGTGAAGCAATTCAAGAGGTCTAGAAGTAGAAATCATATTCTTACTTTGAAAAGAGTTTTTAGTTTGCTTCCCTCTTTGACATGCTTCACAAATTTTGCCCTTTTCAAACTTAAGCTTAGGTAGACCAATTACTAAGTTTTTCCTAACTAACTTGTTGAGATGATGCATGTTTATATAAGATGTTCTTCTATGCCATAGCCATGTTTCATTCACTTTACTTATCAAGCAATCAGTTTTATTTATGAATGCATGATCAATGGACAAAACATAGATATTACCCTTCCTTTTACCAATGTGTACAACTTTGCCATCCTTGCCTTCATGTATCAAGCAAGTCTCATTGTTGAAGGTGACTTAAAAACCTTTATCACACAATTGACTAAAGTTTAGTAAATTGTGTTTCAGCCCTTCAACATAAAGCACATCCTTGATTTTAGTGGATAAGTTGTCTCCAATGTTGCCTTGCCCAATTATTCTACCTTTATTATTGTCCCCATAAGTAATATATCCTCTTTCTTCAAGTATTACATCTGTGAGCATGGATATGTCTCCGGTCATGTGTCTAGAGCATCCACTATCTAGGTACCATATTGATGATTTTTCTCTAAGACACATCTACACGAATCAAATTAAAAAGAGAAATAGGGTCCCCAATTTAAGTTGGGTCCAAAGGGGTTAGTTGCTTTCTTTCTTTTCTTAACACATATACATTCACCATTAGGAACATAAAATCTTCTAGCAAAGCACTTGTATGAAGTGTGACCTTTAAGCATACAATAATTGCAAGTAGGATAATTTGATGATTTAGCATGAGTAAATCTTTGATAGATGTTTGGTTGATGCTGCCTTTGATACTTATGTTTTGGAGGTACAAACACAAGCTTATTTTGAGTTCTGGCACCATGTTTGTATCCCAATCCATAAGTATCACCAGCATACTTTTGAACACTTAGCATTTCATCTAAGTTACATTTTCCTTTGTAATACTTTCTTAGCAAATCAACCAAATAACTATTTTCAGTTTGCAAACACGTGTTTTCTTTTCCTTTACTCAGCTTATAATCATCAAATTCTTTCTGCAAATCATTGTATTTATCAACCTTAGAGTTGGCTAAGGAACATGTACATCCATTCTCTTTGTAACTTGAAAGAAGCTTATTATGTTCTTTATTCAATTTACAAAGCTCTTCTTGCAATTCAGCAAGCTAGGATACATGTCATCTTAAGTCACTCTTAAGCTTGTTGTTTGCTTTTGCTAGTTTTTGAACTTCACAATGCATCTCATGAAAAGCATCAATAGCATTTTGATAAGTGCCATATTTCAGTTAACTTCATGTTTAAAATATTGGCACTTATCTTTTGATTTCTTTTATTTAGCTTATAAATTTCCCTAAACCTAGTTAATTAGCACCTTATACTTGTGTTTAAAATGTTTTGGAAGATTAATCAAAATCATGTTGTGTATTTGATAGATTCCGTGGATTTCTGAGGCTTCCAGAAGATCAAAGCAAGCAAGGAAGGTGCACATGTCAAGTAAGGGAAGTTCCAACAGCAAATCAGGCCCAAAAAGCACCAAAGCCCAAAGGATTCTTCATGATTAAGTCATTAGCTCACCCAGGCCACCATCCCTAGTGTTATTTGGTCGCCCAGGCGAGCTCCTACAGGCAAAAATGGGCGCCTGGGCGAGTGAAGCATGCTGGTGCCCAAAATCTATAAATAGGCCACGGTTTGGAGAGCTTTGGCATGCCATTTTGGAGGTTTTTCCTCCCTTTTCTTCCTTAGACTTGTTCTTAGGGTTTAGGTTCTTAAATATAGGTATTTAAGTAGGTATTAAGTAGGTTAAGAAAGTGAGAGAAGTGAGGATTAACGTGGAAACTCTGCGGGAGAGAAGCGAGGATGGGAACGTTCAACAACTCTTTCCGAGAGGAGGTTCTCTCCATGCTTGGCTAGCTTCTTAGAGGTTGGATGTAATCTTCTTAACCCTATACTTCTTTTAATATTCATGCATGAATTGTTCTATTTCTTATTGGTAGTTTCATTATGCGCTTAATGCTTGATCCTACTTGATCACTAGTATCACGAACTTAAATCCTAAGTGAGACTGGAAAGTAATCTCAGGGTTTTGAACTGAATGAAGTTACTCATTACATTACGTTGCTAGGAATAGAGCATAACGTTTTGATTGCATAAAAGCGCGATTATAGTTCTTAACGTTGGGGTATTTACTTAAATATGCGAGGGATCGATATGCGGTAAAATTTCCTTAGAACTTGAATGCGAGGGATCGATTCAAGGTAACCTAGTGTGCATCAATAAAGAATAAGATGATGATTTATGTATGGTAAAATTTTAATTGAATATAGAACGTTAAGAATGATGAAATCCAATCCCGCTTTCTCATAAAATATATTTTCATTTCTGTTAAGTTTAGTTATTTTACTTTACTTGCATCAACAAATGAAATACCGTTCGACCTACTTGTACATAACTATTAAACTGTTTAATTCTATTTGGATTAACTGAGCAAGCTCAAGTTCCTGTGGAGACGATCTTATAAATTCGAAACTTACAACGATAGAACAATATGCTTGCCGTGGAAAATGCCTAACACATTTTCAAATTCAGAATTTACCTCTGATTCTGTACTTGATGATTCATCTTTTTCACAATGGTAGATGTAAGGCATAGGTGAGCTTTAACTTCTTTTTCTGAAGAGGATTTTGAACTTGTTGATTTGTTATCCTCCCAAGCAATGTAAGTCTTTCTAGGCTTCCCTTCCTTTCTAGATTTCTTCTCAACTTGTGGCTTCTTTGTTAATGAGGGACAATCTGACTTTATGTGGCCTTGCTTTCCACACTCAAAGCAAGTGATTGAGGAGGAGTTGTTGTTCTTGTAGGTGCTGTCATTTCTTTTCTTTTGAAATGGTTGCTTTCTTCTTTTATTCTTCCTTAGAAACTTGGTAAAATTTCTTACTATGAGATTCATATTCTCATCATCATCATCACTTGAATCATCTTCTTTTTCTATCTTTAAAGGTGCAACCTTTAATGCAATACTCTTATGCTTCTTATCTGCATCTTCACCATGAGTTAGTTGAGATAATTCAAGTTCATATTCTAAAAGCTTACCAAACATGGCTACCATTGACATCTTTGATAAATCCTTTGATTCTTTAATGACTGTGACTTTAGGCTGTGAATCCCTTGTAAGGCATTTTAGAATCTTGATGTTCAGCTCTTCTACATCAAAGGTCTTTCCTAGCCCAAGCAAGTGATTCACTATGTGGGTGAATCTAGTTTGAAGTTGTGAGATGTTCTCATCATCTCTCATCTTGAACATTTCATATTAGTGAATGAGAGTGTGTTTCCTTGATCTTCTCACATCATCAATACCTTCATGAGTAACTTCAAGTAATTCCCACATTTCTTTGGCACTTTTACACCTAACAGTCCTAAAAATTCATCAGAAGATAATGCAGAAGTTATCATATTCTTTGCCTTGAAATCATATTGAACCATTTTCTTTTCTATTTCTGACATTTCATTCCATTCTTTTGGTATTGATTTTCCATCAACAATTTTGGTAGGAATGAAAGGACCTTTCTCAATACAATTCCAAGCACCTGGGTCATTCGATTGGATGAAGATTTGCATCCTATTCTTCCAAAAGTTAAAATGTTCCCCTTCAAACAAAGATGATCTATTCAATGAGGCTCGCTTCGTGAATGTTATTTGATTAGTATTCATTGTCAAAGATTTTAGAAAGAACTTGAGCAAATTACAAGAACCAGCTCTTGATGCCAATTGAAAATATAATGAACACTTATACAAATAACCAAGAGGGGGGTTAATTGGTTTTACCTCAGAGTTTTTAAAATTTTCCTTTCAAAATATGTAACAGCGGAAGACTTTCAAAAAGGATCGTATCTTTTAAAACCAAATAGAAAAACAATTCCCTTCACCAATCAAACTACTCTTGTGTTGTGACCAATATTGTAAGATGAACAAAACTAATACTTCAAGAATATCATGAAATACAAACAAAAATATTAAATCACACAAGATTTATACTGGTTCACCTCTCAACCTCGGAGGCTACATCCAGTTTTCTTCTAACCAAATCTTGGTCAGAGTTCCACTATAACAAATATTAGTTCTTTACAAGCTTACAATAATCTCTCTTACCCACCCTAAGTAAAATTCAAAATCTATACCCTATAGACTTTTCAAAAGACCAAGAACCAGAGATCTCTTCTCTATTCTTCCCTCTAGAAAATCTTTCTAGAGAAAAAAGCTTAAAAAATACAATTGTTATATGGACAATCAACTCACATACAAAACAAATATCAAACAAAAAGATCAAGCTTAAGGTTCAAGAAAGATATCACCTTATAATCCTCAGCTAATTCAATGAAATGAATGATTCAAATAATCTGAGAATGTATGCAAATATTCTTTCTTGATGATTTCTTTAACCAATAGCTTGAACAACTCTTCAAACAATGAGAATGATGACTAACAAATCATGTAACTCTCCATGACAATAAGCATCTTTGATTTTTTCTTTAAACTCAGCTTTGGTGTTTTTGAGAACTGTAGAAAGTGTTTTTCTCAAGGCTTGGACGAGTCTATTAGAATTTCTCTTAATGAATAACATAGACCAAGCTGTTCTATTTATAAAAAAACAGACTTAACTAACTGTAATCGATTATTTCGTCAATGTAATCGATTATTTTAACTATTGTAATCGATTATTTTAACCAAATAATCGATTAAAGTGTTCATCAAGAATCTGGAAATTTGTCATGAACAAAATAATCGATTAAGTCATCTTGTAATAGATTATTCCAGATGAACTCAGTTTTCTAATACACACATGTAATCGATTAAGTTCCTATTTAATCGATTATCACAGACCATGTATAAAACTGATCAAAGCACATTTAATCGATTACAATCATCTGGTAATCGATTAAACCAGATCAACATGCTATAAAAATTTATGCAGAAGCTTATGTAATCGATTATATCTCAAAATAATCGATTATCACAGAGAATGTCTAATTCTGTGTTAAGCTTATTTAATCGATTACGAATCAGTGGTAATCGATTAAAATGTTCATAAGGAAAAAACCAGAAAGCATTCACATGCATTTAATCGATTATGTCTCCAATGTAATCGATTAAAACAATTGGAAAAAGGTTTTATAAAATTTTAGTTGCCTTTATGAATTTCTATTTAATTTCTTATTACCACATAATTAAACCTATTTAAATGTATGTATGAATGCATGAATTAATCAAAACTAGTGAGGATTATAAAGCTTTAACAATTGAACCAAGCTTAAACAAAAAATTACAAATGCCATCAATTGAGTGGGCATGTGAGACATCAAAACTTGTATGTTTCATTCTTCTTGATTCCATAACTTCAGCTTCCTCAAAGCTAACACTGTCAAGAGATGATCAAGAAGTTTGAAATGGAGAATAGCAAGGAAGCTTCAACACCTATGGCAACTTCTACCTATCTTGACACAGATGACAAGGGCAAATGTGTTTATGAGTCTAAATACAGAGGAATGATTGGATCTTTGCTATATTTAACTACAAGTAGACCTGACATTATGTTAAGTATTTGTTTGTGTGCTAGATATCAAGAAAATCCCAAGGAATCTCATTTAACAGCTGTCAAAAGAATCTTCAAGTATCTCAAGTCTACACCAAAAGTAGGACTTTGGTATCCAAAAGGTACACCTATCAGCTTAATTGGATATTCTGATTTTGACTTTGCAGGGTGTAAATTGGATAGAAAAAGTACAAGTGGAACATGTCACATGTTAGGAAGCTCATTGATCTCTTGGCACTGCAAAAAGCAATCATGTGTTGCCTTATCTACTACTGAAGCTGAATATATTTCTGTTGGGAGCTGCTGTGCACAAAGTCTTTGGTTGAAGCAACAACTTCAAGACTTTGGAGTTGAGATAAAGGAGATTCCATTGTTGTGTGATAACACTAGTGCAATCAACATATCCAAAAATCCTATTATGCACTCAACGACAAAGCACATTGAAATCAGACATCATTTCATCAGAGACCATATCCAAAAGGGTAACATCAAAATTGAATTTATTGAAACCAACTTTCAATTAGCTATTTTTTTTACTAAGCCTTTGGATAGAGATAGGTTCTACACCCTAAGAAACATGCTAGGGATACTAGATGAATCTAGTGTTTGTTAGCTTGACTTATATATGCTCATTGAATTGAAATTGCATCATTGATTGGCCATGTATCTCAAAATCATTCAAATTGGAAAAATATTGCATAATCACTATTCAATATGATAAAGTCACTGTATTAATCTATTAAGTATCGAATTAATCGATTAAATGTACTTAAAAAGCTATTTTGAATGAAAAAGGATTTAATAGGTACTACCTATACCAACAACGTGCATCTACTTTTCGGTAGTCCATAACATAAGAACTCCACAGTTAAGCGTGCTTGACTTGGAGCAATCTTGGGATGGGTGACCTCCTGGGATGTTACATGCCCACCAGCTTCCGCTTGGTTCGTCCTCGAACCACACCGTATTGGTATAGAGGCGCCCACCAGCTTCCGCTTGGTTCGTCCTCGAACCACACCGTACTAGTATAGAGGCCCTGCTCTAATACCACTTGTAACGCCTGGCCACTTGCAGGACCAACGATTGTCCCTACATACCAGCACAAGACTTTTCAATGTGCTTTGTCCTCTCTCACACACTTCCTGAGAAACTTCCCAGGAGGTCATCCATCCCAAGATTGCTCCAAGTCAAGCACGCTTAACTGTGGAGTTCTTATGTTATGGGCTACCGAAAAGTAGATACACCTTGTTGTTATAGGTAGTACCTATTAAATCCTTTAAGTTATTCTCAACTGTACAGTCCCATACCCGCACAGCCTCTGGATCCCTCTTGTTCAGGTGTGTATTCGATTCATTCATGTACCCCTCCCGCTGTAAGCCTGTCAGGAGCCGCTCCTTGTCCGTGCCTCACTGCACCGGCGATCACTCTCCGCCCTCGTCAATGCCCGGGATGTTACAATAAGCATATTAATCGATTACATTTCATCATTTTCAACTGAATTACTGTGAAATAATCAATTATTTGACGAAATAATCGATTACATACTTTGCTGAAACTGTTTTTTTCTTATGAATTAATCGGTTACATAAGAATATAATCAATTATTCATGGAGTTACTGAAAATCTGACAGAATATTCTTGGAATTTGTAATTGTCCAACTGTTACCCAATTCAAAATTTGAATTTTCTGTGCTTTAGTGCTAGTGGGTTAATTCGTAGTAACTACTACTTATTTCAAATTTGAAGTTTGGAGCCCAAAATCTTCTATAAATTTAGCTTTTGTTAAAGGAAGAATTACACTATTCTCATCTTCTGTCTTAAGCACTACTGTGTTTTTCTTTCTTCCGAGTTTAGAAACTTTGTCTTAATATTTTTTCTCTCTCTTTAGCCATGTCTGCCCCAAAGAGAACCAAAACCTCAAAAAGAAAAGCTGGTGAAACCTCTAACCTAGCAGCTACTAGGTTAGTTCATTGGTTTCCAACAAAGAAAGCAAAATGACCTGCCTTCAATTCAATGCAACCAAATTAGTCTGTCCCCATAAACACCTTGATCTTGACTGGTTTGTAAGAGAAGGTTTTCAATTCCCTACTTTCATTGAAGCCCAGGTATTGAAAAAGTTTGTTGAAATGAAGGGTGCATTCTACCCTAAGCTTGTAAAGGTGTTTTACACCTGTGCAAAGGTTTCCATGGATGGGACAATCATGTCTCAAGTAAATGGAGTGGTCATGGAAATCACTTCAGAAGTCTGGGAAGCAGTCGCTAGACTCACCTTTGATGGTGAGAGGAAATTTGAAGAAGAGGTTGGAGGCTATAGTAGGGTAGATACCTACAGGGGGATGCTTCTTGATCCTCAAATGACGTTGAAGCTTAGGCTAAGTATTGGACCCATGACACATGAAGATAGACTTCTTCATTACATCATTACATATATTCTGACCCCTAGAGCTACCAATCATGCCCAAGCCACTGATGATGACATACAACTTGTGTATGGCATTAAAAACACCATTCAAATGAACTGGATCCTCATTTTTTAGGAGATTATGCTTAAGGCTAAAAGGTTGGTGAACTATCCCTTTCCATATGCTATTCTTGTGTCCAGATTCATTGATTATTTCAATATAGATTTCTTTAATGAGGTTGTTGATCACACAAATTCAAGCAACAACCTCATCAAAGAGAAGCATCTTACTAAGCTGGGGATGGTCAAGACCCCTTATGGCTGGCAAATGGCTGGACAACAACTTCCTACTGGTGAAAAACAAGAAGAAGCTGCTGAAGAAGAAGAAGGAGGAGATGCTGAAGATGCAGGCTCTGCTCAACCATCCTACAGTCAATTTGAATCTCTAATGATTCAAAAGATGGATCCCCTATTATCACTGCATCATGAGCACAGGGCAGAGACTAATTCATCTTTAGATGAGATGGAAATCTAGGCTAGAAAACATAGAAGCTATGTTTTTTCTAGATGACTTTGACAAATTAGTCTAGGCTTCTTGTTCTTCATGTTATTGCTTTCCCTTGTTTTTTGTTATTTTTTTTCTGATCATATAATGTTTTTCCCTTTGAATTAATGAAACTTGTTTTTCTCTCCTTTCTTTACCTGATATGCTATTTTTTTGTCTTTGATAAGCCAAATAGAAGGAGAAAAATTGATTGAGTATTAGCAAAAATGAAACTCTGTTTTGCTCTCTGTTGTACTCTTTTTTGCTGGTTTTTGCAAATTAATTATTCACGAAATTATCTAAGTCAAAAGGAGAAAACTAAGTTAGGGGGAGATAATCTAATAAAAGTAAATGATTAAATGTTTATGGAAACAAATATCTTAACACTTGTTCTTGGCAAAAGGGTTGAGTTGCTTTTCAAGTAAACAAAGTTCAAACAAAGTTCAAGACTTCTATCTTTTTCATCCCTCAAAGCACTTCAAATCTTTAACACATGATCAATCAATATTTGGCATGTTCAAAGCCAAAAAGGGGGAGATTGTTAAATATAGGGGGAGCATCAAGAAGATTGAAGCTTAGGACTTGGAAGAAATGTTTTGAGTTTTTCACATGCCATGAAGTTGTAACTCAAAAAGAAGTGTTAAGAGGTCATTCTATTGATCCTTTCATTGCATGCATTAAATCATTTAAATACTTAAATATTCTCATCAAAATATAAAAGCAATCTTTTGAAAAGAACTAAATAGGCAATGTTTTGGAAAAATGCATATCTTACTGTGTTAATCAATTACACTACGGGTTAATCGATTATTTGCTTTATTTTTGACCTGGAAAAGCTTTGAAGAACAATTTAATTGATTAACTACTTCGAATTGATTAAATAAGTGGTAACTGAAAATCTTCACTGCTAGATTAATCGATTACCATTTCTAGTAATCGATTACGTAGTGTTGAAAGAAAATTATGCATTGCTGACTTAATCGATTACCGATTATTGTAATCGATTACATAGTTTGTTTTTGGAAATCATGTCATTTTGTGTTAATCAATTACCATGAATTGTAATCAATTACATAATTGTTTTAAACTTTTCTAAGCTGCTGCTTTAATCGATTACCATACGGATTAATCGATTATTTTGCTCATAAAACATTTTCAGAAAGCTATTGAACAGTTTAATTGATTATTTGGTTAAATTAATCAATTACACAGGGCAATTTAATCTATTGCACCTACTGATTAATCGATTATAGACAGTTAATTCTATTTTTTATAAAGCCTGGTGAGTCTTTTTCTTATAAATAGACATAGTACGACTTACTCAATACAAGAGAGATTTACCCATAAGTTTCCAAGCTTTCATAAGTGCCCAAAAGTTCTGTGTTTCTCTGAGTTCAAACAACATCTTGTGTGATCAAGATTTCTGAGTTTCTTAGAGAAAATGTTTTAGTAAAATAAGGATTTCAAGATTGTGATTCTTAGCTATTAACCTTTGCAACCTGAAAGTGTGGTAACAACGTTTCATTTCATTCATTCATACATGAAGGATCTCAGGTTGTGTTTATCTTGAACCTTTCTTTTTGATGTTTTAACAATTTCAATTGTTTAGTGATATATCATTGTGAACCTTTTCAAGCATGCTAGAGTAAGTTTCTCTAGTGGTTGAGATTCTGAGTAAGGTTCTCAGTTTCTTGGTGATTTGTATTCTAATAGGATTTTAGAATCTACATCTTTGTCTAGAGTTGATAAAGAGATCAATTGTAAACTGCTTGTAAAAGATTCTTTGATATAGTAATAAATCTAACCTAATGTGGGTTGGAAGCAACTGGATGTAGCCTCCAAGGTTGAGAGATGAACCAGTATAAATTGGTGTGTTCTTTATTCTAATTATGTTCTTCTCTCATTGTTTAAATTTGGTTGATAAAGAAATTATCAACAAGATTTGTTTTTTAGACATTACTTGAATTCCAAGGGTGATATTGGTTGAAAGAAAGATTTTGTACTTACAAGTTTTAAGTGATACGATCCATATATTAAATTCCGCAAATTGTTTTGAGTAAAATTTTAAAACCTTGATATAAACCAATTCCCCCCCCCCCCCTCTTGGTTTGTTTGATTAGCGTTCATTGTATTTTCAGTCACCAACTTGGACAATGGCACCTACAAACTATAGGAACTAAGTGGTAAAGACGTTCTAAGAACTTGGAATGTTACCCACTTGAAGTTCTACTACAATTTAGGAATTGAAGGTCGGGTGGTGTACTCTTTTTCCTACTCAAGTTTTTTTCCCATTGGGTTTTGGCTTGAGTGGTTTTAATGAGGCCCACTGGAGGAATAACAAAGATAATATGTACATTGATTGCGACATTAATAAAACGTATCTCTCTTTTCTTTTTATATGTACTTATGTCAACCTTGCAGGAACATAATTCATTTCAGGAACCACCGCTTGAACAATATCACAAGTCCAGCCTTGACAAAAACCCAGGATCATGTCCTGGTATTACTCGCCAAGGTCTATCTTCGGTGAACCTTACTAAATCCAGGGCGGACGCATCCTGATACTATCCAAAGGTTCTTAAAATCCTAAAGCCAGCCTTCGGTAGCACTTTAGGTGGACCTCCAGCAAAATCCAAGGCAACCCCTTGGTCGATGACAGGTTCTTAAAATCCATTTACTCGGTGAACCTTGACAAAACCTAGGACCAACTCTTGGTACTCTCCAAAGGTTCTTAAAATCCTAAAGCCAACCTTCAATAGCACTTTTAGGTGGACCTCCAACAAAATCGAAGGCAGCCCCTTGGTCGATTACAAGTTCTTTATCCTAGGGCCGACCTTTGGTAACACCCTAGGAGGACCTTCAACAAAATCCAGGACTAGCTCCTAATACTTTACAGGTTCTTTATCCTTAGGTCGACCTTCGTTAGCACCCTAGGAGGACCTTCAACAAAACCCAGGACCAGTTCCTAGTACTTTACAGGTTCTTTATCCTTGGGCTGGCCTTCAGTAGCACCCTAGGAGGACCTTCAACAAAACCCAGGACAAGCTCCCGGTACTTTACAGGTACTTTATCCTAGGGCCGACCTTCGGTAGCACCCTAGGAGGACCTTCAACAAAACCCAAGACCAGATCCTGGTACTTTACAGGTTCTTTATCCTAGGGTCGGCCTTCGGTAGCACCCTAGGAGGACCTTCAACAAAATCCAGGACCAGCTTCTGGTACTTTATAGGTTCTTTATCCTAAGTTCGGCCTTCAGTAGCACCCTAGGAGGACCTTCATAAAAACCCAAGACCAACTCTTGGTAATCTATAGGTTCATATATCCAAACTCTGGTAGATAGTCAAGGTTCGTAAACCCAAGTCTTGGTCGACCTCTAGTTCCAAAATCCAGGACAAACGCATCCCTGGTAGTTCTTCAACTTGCTAAACCCAAGACCAGCTCTTGGTAACCTACAGACTCACAAACTCAAGATCATACTTTGGTGAATCTCGATAAAACCCAGCGTGGACAAACTCCACTGGTATTAGACTTGACAAATATAAGGTACAACTATGTTTATCTTCGACATATGTTATTATTTCTACATTACATCCTTGTAGGATTATGCATTCTCAGGAACATAAAACCTAGGATCCATTCTTGGTATACTAAAGTCCAGGGTCTACCCTTGGCCTTCTAAATCCAAGAAAACTCTCTCGGTACTCTTACATCTATGGAACCCCGACATGCCAAACCATAGAGTTACTTGTTTTGCAGGAATAGGTTGTCAAGGTCCATCCTTGACATTTCAAACCCAAGAAAAATTCTCTTGGTATTTTCATTCACTTGGAACCTAGACAAGCAGTGCTATCAACTTAGGCACTAGCAAAACCAGGAGTCCAAGATAATTGTCCAAAGGTCCACCCTTGACAAATCAAACCCAGGACAAGCTCTTGGTGTGCATGTTCATTTGGAATCTTGACAAGCAAGGCTACACACTTAGTCTTTTGCAAAAGTAGAAGTCCAACATCAGCTCAAGAATCATACTTGACACTACCAACATCAGTTCAAGAATCACACTTGACACTACAAACCCAAGTTGCATTCTTGGTAATTCATTTGCTTCTAACTCTCAACAAGCAAAATGGGACCCAACGAATAACAGAGTCTCAACACTTACGATGAAGAGGCATAAGTCGAGCGGCTTATATTCATCAACACAAGCATTCACGAATAGAAGATAACATGTAAAGGAAACGATACAACAAAATTGAAGAAAAAAGGAACATTTCATTAATTCGTTAACACTTTACAACATCCATCACGGCCAAAAGTTAAAACGAAGAAACATAAAGCAACAAAAAGTACAAAACATGGCAGCCTACACATTGGCTCCATCACCAACAATCTCTTTAGCGGAATTGATCTCCTCAACATTGACCTTGTTAATCTTGGTAGCTAAATCCATTTTCTCCTTCAGTGAAGCATTGCCTCAGATAACTAACTCGTCACCATCAATTCTGATGTGCAACAACTTGACCGCTAAGTTGTTCCAACACCTTAGCATCTTTGGTGAGATGATATCCACTAAGTTTTTCCAACACTGTAGCGGCTCTGGTGAGGTGATCTCCACTAAGTTGTTCCAACACCCTAGCGGCTCTGGTGAGATGATCTCCATTATTTCCAACAAAGATATTGAAGATGAGCTTCTACATTTTTATTTCCTTCATTGGGTTTGACAATATCTTCAAAACATCTTCCCTCACTCACTCGAAACTGGACACAGCTAGAGCAGCAGTTGGTGACCCAGTGTTACGATTGTGATGCACGCGAGGAGAAGCCCTTGCACTCCTAACACCACTAAGCCTTGCCCTCCCAGAAGCATATGGAGGAGGAAGGATAATAAGTGGTAGAGGCTCACCAGCTCGAGGGCGACAGATGACCTTGCCTGCTGGCGAGGGCGAGAAGTAGGTGACTTAGACATTTTCAGAGAAAGATGTTGAGAACAGAAGAAAGGTTTGAAGCCAGAAGGGACAGAGGAAGAAGACGAGTTTCAGAGGAAGGAGAAATGGCGGTGAGAGAAATGTAAAATGTCTCATCAACTTAAATGAGGCGTGACAACTGAGCAGTTACGCGTGGATTTGAAACATCTCCCTTGCAATCTGCGCCATAATCAATACTCACTCACCCACTACCGCACTACTCTAGTACATGCCCACTCCTTGAGGAACACGTATGCACGAGTACGGCAAGTGTGCTTCATGTACCTGGGGAAATAACAAAGCATCACACATGCTTTAAAGGCTTACGCCCAACGGTCAGATTTTGGCAGAAGTGCCCAACCCTGACGCTTCATTTGCCTGACGTATTTGACTGCATAAGATACATCCACTATGGGCACTTCAACAGTGACAACTCGAACAAGACAGTCTACATTAACAGGCTTGACACAACTCCACAATTAATTTTTACAAAGTTATCAGCATTAACATTGGACATCCCTTGTCCACTCTCGGGTGCTCCTCGAGCTCAACATTACATTTTACTTGTCAAGAACGTCAACCTTGACATTGGACATTCTTCATTAACACTTACTCATCCTATTTCGCCTATAAATTGGCTCAGAGGTTGGGGGGCTTATGCACTGTACAAATTGTTAAAATTAAATGTGGACATTACTGTGGGGTCATTATACACATGTCCATCATACGTGTCTGCCCTGCTATAGTAACCATGTAGATTTCTGCCCTTAGTGTCAACCTTAACACAACGAAGCGAATAAATTTATTAATTTAAATATTTAATTAAAGAATTTTTTTTATTATAAATAAATGACAACTTGTTTGCCTTGCTACCGTATCGTGGATGTCAACCCTCTACAAGAGTGTGTTGATTCAAGAGGAGCCATGCATGAATGAACAAGGATCAAGCTTTGGTGGTTTTGTGCTTTCAACATGCCTCATTGGAAAATGTCAAAGAAAGCTATTGAAGACCAATTTGATTCATGTAAAAGGAAAGATGTGCAATCTGATAATCCAAAAGCATATTATGCATAATCATTCATCTAGGATTGTTAGATTAAAGGTCTAAGTAAAAGCAATGAACAAGTAAGGCATTTAAAAAGCTAAGTTTTTGGAAAAATGAAGTTTTACTGCATTAATCGATTACAACATTGATAGAATCGATTATTTTGTTCTTCGTGCCTTCTGGAAAACAAATCAAGAACATTGTAATCGATTACATATCGATTTAATCGATTACATAGGCTTAAATAAGAAAATCATGTTGACTGCCTTAATCGATTATAGAAACTCGTAATCGATTACATCTATGCCTATGAAAAACATGTTTTGTTGGTTTAATCGATTACATATCGTTTTAATCGATTATACAGTGCATTTGAGAAAATAGAATTGTCTGTCTTAATTGATTACCATATTTCGTAATCGATTACATAGTGTATTAAGAAAAACATGTGTGTCTGTCTTAATCGATTACTTCACGGAATAATCGATTACTTCACGGAATAATCGATTACATTGTTCATAGCTCAAATCATGAACATATCAGAAGCATTTTAATCGATTACATTCTTGGTTTAATCGATTACATATGCGAAATAATCGATTACAAAAACGTGTTTAATCGATTATTTTCAGTTAGAAATCAGTTATAAATAGAAACCTCTTGCTCTGTTTTTTGTGACTTTGAGAAATTCATATACTGAGCAATCACAAACGTTTATGAGCTTTCTTTAGTGTGGTTTCTGAGTTTCTAACATCACATAGGCTTCACAAATTCGAATGGGTTTTTGATTTGAGAAGTGAAGCATCATCATTGAGTCAAAGCATAAGGAAAGGAATGCATTGAGTTTGTAATTTCTCTTTCAACCTGATTGAATCATTCACATGCATATGTTCTTTAGATTATCAAGTGAAATCTTTCCTTAGTCTTTGAAAGTGTAATTCTTTTAATTGATTTCTGTAAAGATTAGTCTATTGTAAATGGGTTTTCTTACATGATTAGAGATAGTGTTTCTCTAAGGGAAGCTGAGTAGTGTTCTCAGTTTGGGTTTGGTCTCTAAGGGTCTAATAGTGTTTTAGACTTTTGAACTTTATCTAGGGTTGATAAAGAGAGGATTGTAATATCTTGTAAGAATATTTTTGCAATAGTGGAACTCTACTCTAGTGTTGAGTGGAAGAACTGAATGTAGCTTCATAGTGTTTGAAGTGAACCAGTATAAAAATCAGTGGCTAATGATCTTTCTTCTTATCTCTTCATCTCTCAATTGTTTTGGTGGTGATTCAAATTGTTTGCACAGAAAGTTTTGTATTACTCATTGATTTCTTGACAGAGGAATTTGATTGAATAAATGATTCTTGGTTTCAAAACATTTTAAAGTGATAAAGATCCTGTGGAAAAACTCTAATTTGAAAATTTTAATTTTCCAAGGTTCAACCAATTCACCCCCCTCTTGGTTGTTTTGAAGTGTTCCTTTCATTTTCACAGTGCAGACGTCAACAGTAAATATCCCCTTATTATCATATATTTGTTACGCTCATTATTCAAACTAGAGCAACCACCTTACCTCTTAATATCTCTCCTATTATCTACAAGTTGTTATTTATCTACAAATAACAACATATCTACAAGGTACACATTATCTCTAATTCAAATATAACTACCTGCTATTATTGATTGTTATCTTATCAGTAGATTATCTAATAAACAAAGGCCAAAAGTCCATACTCTACACTATAAATACAGGTTCTCTCTAAACTTTGGGGAGGCTAGGAAGATCTTGATCATCTCACAATATACAGAATATCATCACTCATTCACCATCCGAGACATCCTCGGAAACCTTAAACACTTCCTTATATACTTTATTATTCTTTAGTAATTAATGTACTTACTTGAGTGTCAGAGTGTCTTTTCTTTGTTTTGCATGTCCCTTTTCTAAACAAAGACAATCCTTCATTCGACGTGCAAAGTTTGGAACTCACCCGTCATTATACGTGGAATTTCCAGATTTTGGTAAGAAAAGGTGGTAACCACACTGAAAAGGGAAACATGACAAGATCTCCATCCAAATGGTGTAGAAAAGAAATTTTTAGATGTATATATAAGAGAGGCATGTAGTATATCAAACATTATGCAAACATCTGTATGGTAACATCCAATCAATTTTAATTTTTATTAAACAATTTAAGTCAATGGTACACAATGGTTCCATGGTAACATCTGCATCCTACTTCTGACTCACATGTACATTTCATGATTACAAGAAACCCCACTTATCAGCTTAAAGAAAATTTACATATGGTACAAAAATAGGACACTTATCTTCCTCAACAAAGTAATTGAAAAGACCTAAAGAACAATAATACAATTAGGCAGATACCTTAAATAGAATTTGAGGAATACTAGTTTCCTGAGCTTACAAGAAATATTCTCATTCATTTTGTATCATCATGTTCATTACTAGTTAAATTCTGGCCAAAAACCCCAGGTTCACTAATTTTAAACTGATACATATATAATATAAGTTGAGCCTACATCTATGATAAAAATCTGATTTTAGTGTTTTGATATTACAATTTACAATATCTAAGTTAATCATTGAAGGAGACTATAGGCTATTGCCATTCTTGGGTCAACATTAAGGGGTATTTTTTTCGGTTATTATCGTTTGAGGGTTGTTTTTAAATTATTTATGGAAAGGGGTAAGTCGTAATAGATGTTACGAATTCTGAAATTGAAGTCGTAACACTGTTTACAACTTCTATTTTTTATTATTTTTTAAATTGAAGTCATAAATCTTTTTACGACTTAGTATAATTTTTTTTAAAAGATACGACTTTAAAATCGTAATCAACTTTTTTTTCAAACTGAAGTCATAATATTTTTTACGACTTTAGTTAAATTTAAAAAAGAAAAACTGTACGTGACTTCAAAGTCTTTTTTTTACTATTTTTTCAATTTTTTAAAAAAATTATAAATAATTTTAATTTAGTTATATAATAAAAAATATAGAAAATATATTTAATAAAATAATATATTAAAAAATATACCAAGATTTTTAAAAAATATTAAATAAAATCATATAAAAATTTATTTAATATATT
>PYAF01003701.1:51712-66216 GCA_007407185.1 Glycine tomentella
ATATGATAACGAATATTCTAAAAATAGTAATTTAAATATTAAATACATCTTATTAAAAGTATTAAAATACTGGTATAATAGTTACTTTTTTTTAACTAATTCAGTAGCTACTTATTGCAACTTAAACTAATCTATATGAATCTCAATTGAAAATTACACTTCTAGTAATTATATAATTTCTACATTAGATGTAACTAATATATATATATATAATATAAATTTGGAAAACTGGATTTTTTAGAGAAAATATAATAAAAATAAGCAATGATAGCTATTGAAAAACCATAATAATTAATTTAATAAATGTGCAACAGTAAATAGTTTTAACTATAATTTGATACACATTTTTTCTTTTAAAAATCTTCATTAGAATAAGTGACTTTATTTAAGGAAAAGTAAGTGACTATGAAAGAGTTATTCTGTATATTAACATAAATGCATCTTGTAATTTCTTTATTATTATTATTATTATTACCATCTTTATTATGGGTTGAAACCTTTTTAACAAACTTTTAATAATTAATAGTATTGACACCCCCAAAGTGTCCAGCAAAACAAGTGACATTTTCTATTGCTTCGTACCGTCACTATCACTCTAGACCATCATTTTTTTTTTTTTCATAATCTATGCATGTTCTTTCTTTTTGTTTACTTTCATCTGTCCTTTTGTTAAAAGCAAATGTTGAAAAGTATAAATTCTTATAAAAATAAAATAAAAAATCGTGTCACGTTTTCTTTTTCGGTTAAATAAAGACATCAACCTAACCTGTGATATTATTGACAATGGATCCACTTTCCAATAAAAATTTTAAGCTGTGAAGGGATGCTTATTCTCGTCAATATATATATATATATATATATATATATATATATATATATATATGTTCAGTGATTCAAGTGGTTGTTCTCTCTTAAATTTTACTTTAATTAACTAATTCCTAAAACTCAATCGCATGAATAATGAAGTCGTAAGTGGTTACAAAAACGCAATTCTAAAAATTACCACGTTATACTTATCTATAAAAAAAATATTGAGAAATATATCAATCCTCAACAATTGATAATATTCCAAGGGATAATTATTCCACCGAATGAGTAAAGGGAGTATTTAAATAAAATCTTAAAACCTACCATGCTATACTACTTATTTTTATGGATTTTGTAGGTTAATTAACAATGCTTTCCCTGTTAATCAAGACCAAGCAATAAGTTTTTTTTAAAAATGCATCAAACTTAATTAGCATGAATTGTGTTACAATATTAGACTTATGGGCTTATATTCAACCAAATCAGAGAGAGTTGAAGATGATTATCATATTACTAAACATAATTTTTGGGACGTGGTTCCTTAAATTGAATGGGGAAATGAAAATAAAAATACACAAGGAGGGAGATAGAAAAAAACACAATAATCTTTTAACGTGAGAAAATCTTTCTCAAAGTGAAGAAATAAAAACCTACAGGACATTAATCCAGAATCAAACTTTCACTGTGAAAATGGGTATAAGATATCAATTTTCACCAACAAATGGTGGTACACTCAAACCTCACCTATAATGGTGGTATTCACTCAAACTTCCCTAAATAGGCCTTACTCCCAAACTTCTATTTAGAGGTATTCTCAAATTTTCCCAAACTTCTAGATCATCAATTATGGATAAGCATTGAACAACTCAAAGGGTGTGACCCTTAAGCCTTGCACCAAGTTGGAGTTCCAACACTTTGGGACTTTCACCAAGCTTGAGTCTTGCACCAAACATTGAAAGAAGGAACAACTTCCAACAAATCTCCCTCTTCTGACTTCAATACGTCGAGTTCAGAAGCCCGACACCTTCACAGCAGTCTTCAAATTTTCTTGCTAATATCGACTTCGTCATCATGTCTAACCAATTAAGGTTGGTGTGCACTTTGACGAGTTCAAGTTGTCCATCTTCAACCACATCCCGGATCCAGTGATATCTCACGTCAATGTGCTTAGTGTAGGAGTGATAGGTTGAGTTCTTTGCCAGATGAATGACGCTTTGATTTTCACATTTCAACTCATACTTGTCTTGTTTATGGTCGAGTTCAGAGAGAAATTTCTTCACCCATAACAATTCCTTGCAAGCCTCAGTCACGACTATGTACTCGGCCTCGGTCGTCAAAAGTGCCACACATTTCTGAAGTTTTGATTGCCAAGAGACAACTCCTCCTGCAAAAGTCATCAAATAACCAGTCGCCGACTTCCTTGAGTCAGAATCTTCCCTTAAGTCAGCATTTGTGTAGCCTTGCAATATGGCTTCACCTTCTCCAAATCGGTGACATACATTCATCGTTCCTCTGAGATACTTGAAGATCCACTTCACTGCTCCCCAATTTTCTTTGTCGGGATTAGACAGATACCGACTTACCATGCCTGTAGCATATGCCAAGTCGAGTCTTGTACAAACCATTGCATACATCAAGCTTTTGAGGGTGGACTGATACGAGATCTTCAACATCTCGTCCTTTTCTTCATCTGATCTCGGACATTGCTTCTGGCTCAGCTTTATGTGTTCGGATAAAGCGGTGCTCACTATTTTGGCTTTGTCCATGTTAAATCTCTTCAAAATCTTTTCAATGTACTTTTCTTGACTCAGCCACAATAACTTTCTTTGTCGGTCTCCCTTTCCACCATAGCATGAAATTCTTTAAAGGCTTGCAGTACCTGGTCTTTAGATTTCAAAACATATACCCACACTTTGCAGGAATAATCATCAATAAAAGAAACACAGTATTGATCTCCGCCAAGTGATTTTTTAGACATGGAGCATACATTAGTATGGATGAGGTCAAGAATATACATGCGTCGTTTGGGTTGATCCGGTCTCACAAATGAAACCTTGTTCTTCTTTCCAGCTAGGAAGTATGTGCAACTCTCCAGCACTTGGCCCTTTTACCCGGTCAAAAATCCTTTCTTGTTCAGAATCTGTATTCCTTTCTCACTTATGTGGTCGAGGCACTTGTGCCATAGCTTCATACTAGGTGCATTTCAGACTGAGTTGACTTCACCTCCATTGATCTTTCCTTGCATCACGTACAAGGAGCCTTCTTTCTTTCCTCAGGCAACCGCCAAGTTTCCCTTTCCCAATTTCCATCTACATCCCAAGAAGTAGTTTACTAACCCGACATCATCAAGCTTACCTATCGAGATCAGATTCAGTCGCATGTCTAGCGCATTCCTTACATCCTTCAGCACAAGTCGGCACCCAACATCTGTGATTAGGGTTACATCACTGACACCAACGCTGGTCACTTGATTTCCCATTTTCATTGCTTCGAAGTAACCACCTCGGTAAGAAGAAAAGAAACCTTTGTGTGGGGTGACGTGGAAGGAGGCATCTGAGTCAGCAATCCAAGTGCAATCATCATAAGCAACGTTCAAAAATTTATCTTCACCAAGGAGGAATATCTCGGCTTTGGCATTGGCAACCACCGCAGTGGTGCTCTTATCTTTTTTCTTCTTCGTTACAATCTGATCCTGTTTCACAGTGCCGTTCTTTTTCATCTTTTTGTAGAATCCTACAGTCATGCTTCTTGTCCAGGCTTCCAGCAGTAGAAGCATTTCAACTCATACTTTAGCCTAGATCGGCATCTAGACTTGTCATGACCGTTACGACCCCAGCTCCTGCCACAACCTCAGGAGTCAGACTTTCCTTTGTTCTCAGCAACGTTTGCCTCAAACTTGCTGGTTACACATCGTTCTCTTCTCCTGGATTCTTCATTCATGAGGCTATCAGTCACGACGTCCATTTTCAACTTCCCATATGGAGCCTAGTTGCTCAAGTCACCACAGGGTATCCCAACTTTTTGGTAGCGAACTTAGAAGCAACAAAGCTTGTAGCTTGTCATTGATCTTCATCTCGGTTTTTGAGAGTTGGTTCACATTGCCTTTGTAGGTGTTAAGGTGTTTAATCATGCTCATGTCGTCCTTGTATTTCAGCTTCACAAGGTGTGCTTTGTTCTTGGGAGTCTTTTTTTGTATCATGGATTCCAGCTTCGTCCACAACTCATACGCGTTGGTGAACTCGATAATGTGCTAAAAGAGGCTTTTATCAATGTCTTTTCTGATCATGGCCACGACCTTGTGATTCAGGACTTCCCATTGTTTTTGAATCTTGCCTTTTAGCATTTGGGCTCATACAAGTCTTTGCAACACAGATGATCTTCCATCATTGATCTCCCATAAGTAAAGTTGTCAATAGTCAACTTGAACATGTCTCCATCATGGACAATGTCACTGGTCTCCATCTCGTCTCCTCAGAACTCGAGTTAAAAGGGTTTTGATACCACTATTGGGACGTGGTCCCTCAAATTCAATGCGGAAGCAAAAATAAAAATGCACAAAGGAGAGAGATAGAGAAGAACACAATAATCTTTTAACGTGGAAAAATTTTCCTCAAAGTGAATAAGTAAAAACCCACAGGACACTAGTTCAGAATCAATCTTCTACTATAAAAATAATAGATACAAGATATCAAACTTCACCAACAAATGGTGGTACACTCAAACCTCACATAACACCATAACACATGACAGTAAATATTAAGTAAGGGAAAAGATTAATTCACGTATTGAAATAGGTACTAAGTTTGATTTTGAAATAACTATGGATTATGGATTGCAATTTGCAGCCGTCCACCTCGAGGAGATTAACTTTTTGTTGCCGCGCTTATTGGCTACAAATGATACTGAATTTTACATTAATAATAACAAGTTATGAATGTATTAAAAGATCAGCTAGCTCATTTTTTCACTCAAACTTCCCTAAAGAGGTCTTACTCTCAAACTTCTCTCTAGAAGTATTCTCAAATTTTCTTTCTCTTTCTTCACAACTCCCACACAAGCTATTCTTATATAGGAGAGGAGAAAATGTTCTAAATCATCAATTATGAAGAAACATTGAACAACTCAAAGAGTGTGACCCTTGAGTCTTGCACTAAGTTGGAGTTCCAACACCTTGCTACTCTTACCAAGCTTGAATCTTGCACCAAGTATTGAAGGAAGGAACAACTTCCAACAACAATAACCATCCAAACATATAAATTTTTTAGAGGTTTATTTTTATATAATATCATGTATTGTGCCAAAATGTGATTGATTCAAATAAAATTAGACTTACATTTCTTAAATAAGATTTAAGTTTAAGTTTTTTTATTAAAATTATTTATCAATAAAATTAACAATTCGTATCAATAATATGATAAATAAAAGAAACATATTATCAATTAGTTGAAAATTACGATAAACAATTTTTAAAACAATTATTATAAATTTTTTAAAAATATTATACATAACAATTTATAATTAATTTTTTTAAAATATTTTATAATTAAATAACATTATAAAACTTCTTTACCGTGAAGTACATATATATATTTTTTCAAATAACAAACAGTTCACAATCACATTATCCATTACTAATTATGGCACAAACATTAGAACTTCAAAGATACCGTTGGTGATGTTTGAAATGTGTCTCGTTTTGGCAATGGGTAACTGATGGCACTTCGCCCACGAAGGTGACAACCTTTGCATATATCCATTAATGGACACTGAGTTTTAAAGGAAGAAGAAGAAGATGCAAAAACTGAAAAATTAATTAATTATTATTTTTTTCTTTTTCTTTTTTTTTTTTTTTATAAAAATAACACCAATCGAAATAAACGAACAAAAATTGAAAGCTTGGAACCAGGTAGACCAGCTGTGTCTGTCGGCGAATAACCAAGCACACCCATAAGCACCCTCCTCTCTCTCTCTCTCTCTCTCTTCAAAGTCTTCAATTCAATTTGTGACATAGTTAGAGAGAGAGTGTGTATGTGTCTGTGTTGTACTTTGTTTTTTTCCTTCAACTTGGGAACAAAGGTTGAGACTTTCAATCTTCTTCTTTGCATATTCTTTGAAAAGCCATCATGGGTATGCTATTATTGCCCAATGTTGTTGTGATGGGACTAATGAGGGTCAATGGAATGGAGCTATAGGAGAGTGGAGAGAAGGATGAGAAGAAACCCACATGGTGTTTGGGTTGCATATGGTTCTAGTCTATTGAGTAAGCAATGTAGAACAAGGTTATTGCAACATTGGATGGAAAAGAAAAAGAACTATGGTTTCATTTTGAGACGTGGGAAGTGGGAAATGGTGTGAGCTAGATTGGTTGCTAGTTATTGGTTTTCTTGTTTTTGTTTGTTTTGTTTTGTTTTGGGGGTTGAGGAATTGAGGGTTGGTGGATCGAGAGCAATGGAGTCTCGGATGGATCAGTATGAGATCATGGAGCAGATCGGTAGAGGAGCATTTGGAGCTGCTATTCTTGTTCACCACAAGGCTGAGAAAAAGAAGTAATAGTCACCACTTTTTGCATTTCATTGATGGGGTTATGTTTGTTTGTTCATAAGAAATTCGTTGATGGGTGGGTTTGTAAGTTTGATGATGACTGAAGCTTTGTTTTATTGGATTGCAGATATGTGTTGAAAAAAATAAGGCTTGCAAGGCAGACTGAACGATGCAGAAGATCTGCTCATCAAGAAGTGAGTTTATTTGTGTTTGTGTGTGCGCACGTTCGTGCGTGTGATTTTTGGTTATCCTTGCTTGTAGATTTGCTTCATATACATGGAATCTGCTTTTATTTGTGGAGGGGATTTGACTGTTGCTGTTTGTTGGTAATTGTAGATGGCTCTTATTGCTCGAATCCAGCACCCTTACATTGTGGAATTCAAGGAGGCATGGGTTGAGAAGGTGAGAGACCCTTTAAGTTTTTGTGTAATGTAATCATAGTCTTAATAGTTACTACAGTATTGAACTCTCTGTTGTAAACTAGAAGTGTTATAATTATGACTGTTTACTTTTCTGCTAAGCACATTCTACTTCTGTTGCAGGGTTGCTATGTCTGCATTGTCACTGGATACTGTGAAGGTGGAGACATGTGAGTATATGATAAGACCTATGAACTAGCAGTGTCATGTGGAAGTTCATAAATTTTATATGCTTAATCTTCAACAGGTTATTTATAATTTTGTTATACTTATTTTCTCTACAAATTGCAACAGGGCTGAATTGATGAAAAAATTAAACGGTGCTTACTTTCCTGAGGAGGTATGTTTGTCTCACGGTTGCATGTGTTTATGTGTGTATTCTTTTCCCACATGGCCAAATCTTGAGTTAATGTTTAAAATTTTTGTATGACTTACATTGATGTTGTTGAAATTGCTCAGAAACTCTGCAAATGGTTCACACAATTACTGTTGGCAGTAGAGTATCTGCATTCGAATTTTGTTTTACATCGTGACCTAAAGGTATACTTGTATGAATTAAACTATATGGTCTATGATTCTTGTCTTTCATTTGAAATGTATTAAGTCTGATTTTGTTGACTCTGTTGACAGTGTTCCAACATCTTTCTTACCAAAGATCAGGATGTTCGCCTAGGTGAGTTCACATAACATCTTTGATTATGCTTGAGATAGATTTTTAAGTCTTCATCCTGAATTGTCTGTAATTTTCTGACATATAGGGGATTTTGGGCTTGCTAAGACACTAAAAGCAGATGATTTGGCTTCTTCGGTATGTGTAAAATAGGCAAATTTTTGCTTTCTTTTTTCTCTTTTAAAAATCCAAAGTATTTGCTTAGAAGGATCCAAGGATTCATAATAAAAAAAATTCTATCAAGTTTCCATAGCACTGATGAATTCTGGAGAGTTACAGATTCAGAATTTTTCATATTTAAATAATTTCTTTCTTTCTAGGTATTGTTTGGATATAGACAGATACTAAGAAGACCTCAATTCTAATTCATATATAGTCATATATAAATTTTTTTGGACATATCCTAACTTTTGTATCCTAATACTTTATCTGTTCGTGAGAACCAGAAGCTTCAGTGTTATTAGTTGTTACTGAGTTTTTCCTCTATTGGGCAAGCCAAGGACTAATAGTATCATCTCAAGTCTCAACTATGTCTAGTAAAATTATCCTACTATTAAATTTATTTGTTCCTTTCACACCTTGCAACTCATTCATTTTTATATCGAAACTAGACACACCATATTTTTATAATGTTCAACTTCTAGAGGTTTGAAATATGATATTGCTTCCATTTTTTAATCCATATGATTAGCGTAACATTCATAGACAAACACATAGTCACCACATGGGATTAATAATTGCTGTAAATGTTTCTATGCAGGTGGTAGGAACTCCTAATTACATGTGTCCTGAACTGCTTGCTGATATTCCGTATGGATTCAAATCTGATATTTGGTCACTCGGTATGTATTCTAAAACCAAGTATCTGACGATTGCAAATTTGGCTTTGCTGCAGCTAAAATTAATTTTTCTTGTTCAGGGTGCTGTATATACGAGATGGCTGCTCATCGCCCTGCTTTTAAAGCTTTTGTAAGATTTCTTCTGATTTTTCACTTTAAAATAGTTATAAATAGGATGCAATCTTTAGCAAATTCATTTAATGTAACACCCTCATGTCAGTATGGACATAATATCTCATCTCTACATCGAAGTTAGCAAAGTTACATTTGCATAACAGGAAAGATAAGGTATTAAGTTTGCACGAATGATCTAGAAATAATAAAACATTAAATTTGTAAAATTGAAGAAGTAGATTGGCAAGTAAACTTTTTCCTGAATTTGCAAAGCCACCACCTACCAGATCACCATTGTGGTCTATATTTTAGTTTTGTTATCCCCACATATGTGCTGGAGTTTTAAGTTTAAGCTTGTTTTGTAAACTATCTTAACTGCTGTTTGTTTTGTGGAATAATACTACTCGACATATAGTTTCTGTTAGGACTTAAGCGAATGAGGTGAACTCAATCCAAAAGACTAGTCCATTAGGTGCGAGAGCTTCTTGGCTTAACTATACTTGCTAGGTCATGTTTGCTTGTTAGTGAAATATGCTTCACGTGATTCTCTACAGTACATATAGATATTTTTGTTATATGTATGTAGAGGTATTTCACCGTGGTTTATTTCTTGGGTTTTAACGATAGCATAATAAATCATGTTTCAGGACATGGCAGGACTGATAAGCAAGATAAACCGTTCATCCATTGGCCCTTTGCCTCCATGTTATTCCCCTTCCTTGTAAGTTTCTATTTCTTTTGTTAAGATTAATATTCTTTTGTTATTACCCTTTTCTGATGAAATCAGGTTTATATCAGTGAGATATACCTGCTACTTGTTTAGTTGTTCAAATTCTTATTTTTCTTTCTGCTAAGTATCTAAGTTGTTGACTACTATAATACAGGAAAACACTGATAAAGGGCATGCTAAGAAAAAATCCTGAGCATCGGCCAACAGTAAGCCTCTCGAGAATAAATTTATTTCCAATGTGGAAAGGGTTTACTATCATTGCTTTTCCTAAATATTCTCACTTTATATTTCACAGGCATCTGAGGTGTTAAAGCACCCTTATTTGCAGCCTTATGTGGATCAATATCGTCCACCTTTCAGTCCTCCAACAACCTGTTCTCCTGTAAAACCAATTTCTGCTGTCAATGATCATCGAAAAAATATGGCTGAAAGTCAAAACAGTAATAGTTCAAGTAGTGACAAAGATACTTTGATGTTAAATGAGAAAATCATTGCAACAGCAGGACCAAAGTGTGATAACGAAGCCACTGAGATGGATCAAACATCAATCGATGATGATGGCTCAGATGAAGAAAGTGGTTCTTGTAATGTCAATGCCAAAACGGCTGAGCAAGAGGTGGTGAAACCATCTCATAACAAACACCATTCTAACGTTGAATCTAAGCAGCCAAAAACAATTAGAAATATAATGATGGCATTGAAGGAAGGAAAAGTTAGAGAAGCAACTTCTCCAATGAGAGGCAACAGCATAAAGCCTGGTGGCCTATCAACACAAAAAATAAGCACAGAGACATTGTCTAAATTGCCTAAGCCTACTTTTATTGCTCCTAGTATGAAGCTTAATTTAGAATCACCTGCTGCACTTGCAAGGGCAAGCCCTGACCCTGCAAAGAGAATGATGGGATCACATTATCCAAAACAACAGGTACAGTATCATTTGAAATTATCTATGTTACCATCTCTTTCTATAGATTTCCTCATGAAATTGAAAATTATTTCTGGTTTTATATTCCTATATTCTGGCAGATTCTGATGACAGAAGCCTCACCAAAAGTTAAAGCTAAACATGATTTGACTCCACCATCTGCACTTGTCAAACAAGTAGAAGGAGATGGAGTTTTTCCCAAGCCAAGACAAAGGACTCCCCCAAGCTTACTTAGAAGACCTTCATTTTCTGGAAGAATGAGGCTGGCTGGAATTGATGTTCCAAATGCAGCAAATGATACTGGGAAGCTAGCCACAAATAAAATAGTCCAGGAACCTGACATCAACCCTTGTCAATTTGCCAATGGCAATGTACCACAACCTTCAAGACAGGTTACTACTAGAGAGCCTCAGAAGGCTTTTGAAAGAAGTTCCAAAGGAATGCAAACAGACAGCAGCAATTCTGCCTCGTCTTCAGTTTCTATCCAAGGATGTGAACTTGCTGATGATGCAACAACTTTCATTGACATGAGAGAAAAGATGCTTCCTAATCATGAGAAAGTAAACCACATTGTAGGTGTTGCATCATGTCCTAATAGGAGCCAACCTACAACTTGTGCACATTGTAAGATGGTTGAAAAAGTGCCTAAGGAAACCTGTGAGGTTTCCACGAATTTTCAGAATACTATTAGTAGTAATGAGAAAGTGAGTTCCAGTTTAACTCAAGATCACCACCAAGTTGAAGATTCTAAGGTAACACTTGCTTCAGAAGGTGGTCTTGTCATAAACAAGACAACTACATCTACTACTACCTCCAACTGTGATGATAGATCTGTAGACCCCTCTGCTGGAGCCAACAAAGAAATAAAAGATTTTCAAGATATTTCCAAGGAAATGTCTTCAACCAATTCTCCTAAAGAAATCAAGGATTTTCAAGATATTTCCAAGGAAATGCCTTTAACCAAGTCTCCAAAACAAGCACCCCCATGTTCTGGAGAAAAATCTGTTCATGTAGAAGTTAGTCCAGTAAGTGAACCAGATATAGTTAGCCAGCCAGCACTTGGATGCAAGTCCCCTGGTGATGACAAATTCACAGTGAGGGAGCGACTGTCACCAGTGGCTGAAACTGTTCCTGTTATCACCACTACTAAATCATCAAGCCAGAAAGTCTTGCAAGAGAAAGGAACTTTATTGCAGAATCCAGCACAAGAAAGGCCTGACACTGGCCATCTTCCTCCAGCCTTTGATGATGTTATCCATGTCATACGCCACAGTAGTTACCGCATTGGAAGCGAGCAACCGGTGAAGGAATCTGTGGAGATGGGAGTTCAAAATGTAGATGTTGGTAAGTTCATCAATGTAGTGAGGGATGATATAGAAATGAGGAACATAACCTCACCTTTGACCCCCCTCAAATCTTCAAGTTGCTCTGATGCTGCAAGCTTGAAATCAAACATTTCTGATCAGCCGGAAACAAAGAACTCGAACGCTCCTCCAGTCCTTAAATCTTCAAGTCTCTCCGATGCTTCGAGCATGAAATCAAGCATTTCTGATCATCCAGGTCTTAAGGAACAAGATGTGAGTAACCCTCCTTTAGTTTCAGAACCTGATTCTGCTGAGGCCAGTAAATGCAGCACTCCTGTAAATGAAGAGAAACTACCGGTGGCGAAGGAAACATTGGATGTGAAATCTTTCAGGCAGAGAGCAGAGGCACTTGAAGAGCTCTTGGAATTGTCTGCAGAGTTGTTGCAGCAAAACAGATTGGAGGAACTTCAAGTTGTTCTGAAGCCCTTTGGGAAAGACAAGGTCTCCCCAAGGGAGACAGCCATTTGGTTAGCCAAGAGTCTCAAAGGAATGATGTCTGAGGAAAGTGGGGGACGCTCTTCATGATGAGGTATCTCAATTAGTCAATTCTTATGTGATAAGTTTCACTTTGTATTTTATGTTTAAAATTTGCTCTTTATATAGTTCATAGCTATTCAAGTACCACTTGAATTCATAAGAGAGAACATGTTGGCTTTGTCCCTTCTTTCATTGTTGTAATTCTTTCAGTGCTTTTATGCTGTTGTAAATAGTGACCATACAAATTAATAACAAACATCAAATTATGATCAATTGTATGGACATTCCGTGCCCCGAAATAGTTGTTAAATATTAATGTACCAAAGAGTTGCTATGATTAAATGGAGCAAAGCAAAAAATACATAAAGGGTTACTTATCAATCAGAAACAGAAACCATACTTTCAATTAGCAAGTCAGAAAAGCAATGCTTTGTCAATATTATAATTTTATGATTAAATGGAGCAAAGCAAAAAATACATAAAGGGTTACTTATCAATCAGAAACAGAAACCATACTTTCAATTAGCAAGTCAGAAAAGCAATGCTTTGTCAATATTATAATTTTATGATTAAATGGAGCAAAGCAAAAAATACATAAAGGGTTACTTATCAATCAGAAACAGAAACCATACTTCAATTAGCAAGTCAGAAAAGCAATGCTTTGTCAATATTATAATTTTCAACTAAGATAAAGAATCTTCGTATGCTAGAGTAGAGACAAAGTGGAATGTCATGCCATCATCAAAAACTACATTAGTTTAGTTTATTAAAAGAATTTTCTGACCTTGCACAAATTAGGTTTAGCTTTTGTTCCCTCATTTCCCCGTAGTTTCCTAGATTCCCTCATTTCCAAGAAGCATCGTGGAACCTTCCTCTTCCTCATACGTGGTATTTTGCTATATAAAGACCACACGCGTTTTACTGTATATATATATATATGTGTGTGTGTGTGTGTATTTATTTTTGTTCATTCCTCATATACCCTTTTTTTCTATTTCATGATCACAATTCACAACAGTTTCACCTCCATTAAAAACAGCTCCGAGCCAAAACTGCACCTTCCAAAATTTCATCATTGATAAGACCAAAAAAAAACCTTCTTCCAAAATCCAAACCAAATGACTCCAACCAACAACAACAAGAGCAAGGTGCCGTGACAAACACTTTTTACGCAAAGTAACATAAATACTATTTCATTGTTGTATTGTACAACAATGGAATCATATTTCTATTTTTTTTCTTACTAAACAAAAATGTATTTATGTTTTAGACCCTTCCCTTTCAGACACAAACATATCTTGACCACTCACAACAACACAAACACTCACACAACATGAACATAAATCCCAATGGGGGTGGCGGGAATCTCAACAAGGTTAAGGTGGGTGGTGCGACGTAGATCTTGACTGCTGGTGCGCACGGATATGCTGGAGGACGATGTTGGGGTGCATGTGTTGGACGAAGACGATGGTGGCCCGCGACAGAGGCATGGCATGTCAGTTCTAGATATAGGTTGGGTGTCTAGGTCTAGTGGGTGGGGTGTGTGTGCGTAGTATTGGAGGACGATGGCGTGGTGGTGCAGAGTGCGACGATTCTGGAAAGAGGTGGGGCTGGCACACGATGTGTTGGATGATGGTGTGGGGGTTGCACAAGGGAGAATTCTGAGGGAAATGGGAGGCTATTTCCATTACCAATTGAGTGAGCAAAAAAAGAATCTCTCACATGTGTTGATAGTGCTAATAGCAAAGTTAGTAGTGACAATAGCAATACCCATACAAAGAAATGTATCATCAAGAAAAATTGAATCAATTGGACTCAATCTCTCTATGCTTAGATAAATTATTATTATTTTGTTAGCCTTTATTTATTCCATATCTGGATTTCACACAAGCTAGTCTATTACAAAGTGAGTATGGAGATTTGTATCAAACATAAGAGATGTATCATTCAAAAAAAATTCAAACTATTCTGACTTACTTTATTTATACTTATATACATTTTTACTTGTCTTTGTTTATTTGAAACAAAAAAAAATTGTATCTAACATGAAGTTAATCTATCATTTCTCTAAATTATGCAATGCCAATTAGATGTCAAATACTACATTTTTAAAATTGGTCGTGCGAGCATAATATGCTCCATAATTTGTCAACAAACTTAGAGTCATTGTTGTAACATTCACCAATGGCTCTCTCTGTAAATGAAATGAACTTAAAAAAAAATAAAATTCTACATATGTCATTTTTAAATTGTAAAGAAAAGAGGGATGTTTGTTTTTATTAGAATTAGTTTCTTTTTCTACAACTAGTATTAGACCTGTGCGCATACGCACGGGTTAGTTAAACATTACAATGTACATTATCACGTTTAACAATTTAAGATTGATCAAAAAGGCAAACAAAAGATAAAAGCAACTTATATATCAACATCAACATCAACAGCACCTTTAACCCAAATTAATTGGGGTCGGTGGTAGATGAACCCAATGATAAATCGAAAATAAAGCAAAAGAGAGAAACAGAGTTAAATATAAAAGAATGGTGAGAGGAGAAGAGAAAAGAGGAAGAAAAGAATTAAAACAGGGAACAACTGGAACATAGAACTACTAAAGGGTTTAA
>PYAF01003701.1:81026-113390 GCA_007407185.1 Glycine tomentella
GCGGGACTTCAGTTCTTGTTCTCTTCCTTCTTTTGCTTGAGTATTCCTCTAATTGGCCTGAATTTGCACAACTGGTATTGAATTAGCTTAAGACAATTAAAATACTAAACTTAACTAATTCTATTCTATTTTTCTAATTATTTGGCAAAAATATAACTTAAAACTATATTAAAAATAAGATGTGTTTGCAACACATCAAACAATTCCCAGATTTGAAAGTTGTTGTCCCTAACAACGGAAAAGAATTCCAAGACTTAAGCAGATTTAACAATCAAAACACAAACCACATGCTACAATCCTAGAATTATCATGATATGTATGATCCATTTAGTCAAAGCCTCCATGATACCTGCAATGCTGTCAAAATAAGAAAGTACTTGAGTATTCCTCACAGATACGTGTTTAATCACTCAGTCACTCAAGTATATAAGGTTAGAGTTACCCTCTTACTCAACATAATCACAGCATTACCATAGGCTTGAAAATATTCTCAATAATTGTAAGCATGACTTGATCAAAAGGTCTTTTAGGCTTGTAACGTGGCTAGGCTAAGGGTAGGAGTTGTTTGGAAAAGTAGCTCAATAAAGAGGCTAGGTCCAGTTCCTTAAGTCCAAACCTTGTGTGGTCTTCCAAGCTCTTTGTCTTCTTTCTCAAACCTGGTACTTTTATTCAACTTTTTATTCTAAAAGTAAAAGAACATAATGCTAACTTTCTTTTTGAATTTTTGGATTTTTTTTTTTAAAACAATCAAAACAATCAACAAAACATATTTATAATTGTAACACAGCATAATAAACTACTGCAGCCTCTCAAAATTTCAGATGATGGACTCATGATTATTCAATTCTCTTCTTCTCATTCAATTGATTTCTCTTATTTTCCTTCATTCCTTGGTGACTAATACCTTGCTGTCATGGACTTATCTCACCTTCCCTAGCCTCAGAGGGTTTAGTCATATGGATATGGCTTGATTCGGGTTATTGAAATGAAAAGCTTAGGCTCAAAATTCAGGTGCAAAGGAAAAATAACTTATGGTAGTCAATTTGGCTCTGGTTTTCATAAAAAAATTGTGCCTTAATCATTTCAAGTCACACCTGCATTCAGAGAAACAATTCAAGTTCTAGAATACCATGAAAAATGGAGTCTCTCGGAAGAAAATTTACCGTGTTTGGCTCAACCCTTACAAGTGTTGTACTCAAGTCAGTCTCAATCAACTGCATATCAAGTGTTATTTCAACTTCAACATGAATTTCAAATACCATCAGTCAAACTCTAATCATGCATTATGCAGTCCATGTTATATCTTATTTCATCAAGCTTTAATCAGAGAAATCTATCCATCATTAAGTTCATTCACTTTTAATCTGAAAAAGTTTTGTGTGCTGCTTATTTTTAGGAAAAATTTTTTTTGAAAGAGTTCTGTTAGACTTCATTTGTTTCTTGATTGTGATTTGCGAAATAATGCGTAACCATTCCCAGATTTATATGTTGCTGGTGTGAGGAAGGCATGCTTGGCAAATATTAAGCTTGATTAGAAGCACTGTTGTAATATAAGATGGGTTTATACAGCTAAAAGGCTAAGTTTAATGGATTAGTTATACATTGAATGTTAAATTGTCTTCACACACATATGCCAATATTCTCCTTTTCCATCTTATGTTACATCAGCAGACACGTGGAACTAACATTTATGCAGATATAAGTTTATGCAGGTTACATTGATGTAAAGGTGTTAAATAAATACAGCTGGCTATGTTAAATCAGCATGTGTTGGATTAAAAAGGCACTGATGACATTCATGGAAAGGTGTTATCTAACCTGCATCTGGCTATGCTCAATGGCAATCCAAAATACATTTTTTGCTATTTTATAGGTATCCACAGGGTAAAAAATGTAGGTCACACTATAGACAACTACCCACAACAATATAAATGACATATAATTTTTCCTATTTAACTTCAAAGAAATAGATGGCAGATGTAGTAAATGTGTTGAATAACTGTTACTCAGCTACAAATTAATTAAATAGATAGATTTCATAATAAATCAGTGTTAGTCAGCAACCAAATATGCCACATGTTTGTAATAGTTACAGGTTCAACATTGAAAGAAGTACTTAATACATTGTGTACTTCAATAATACCAATACAATGTCTAGTTCATTAATTTCAAAAAAAATCTAACTGTCATCAAATGACACAAAATGTAATGCCAAAAGACTGAGTTGGTTACTCAGTCTTGATATGTTTGGCCACCCTAGTACAAGACAGTTGGATTTGTGACAAATCTTCAAATGCAATGGCATCCAATTCAGAATCAGATGGTAGCAAATTGCGCTTTGCCGGGGTGATGGAGTCAAGCAGGTAACCATCAGTATCACCACTGGCTGAGAAGGTTTGCTGCATGAAAATAGAATTAATTTTCATTACTCATTGGTATTATGAAATTTAGTTAGAAAATACAAACACCACAATAACATATCAATGACATTGTGAACAACCTCATTGGTCTCATGCGCCTTCGACAAGGATAGATCAGCTTCATCTTTCTGATATACACAATGAAATCATATAGCAAGTACCAAACTGAAGATGCATAATGTTGTTCAGAATCCATATACAAAAGTTGTAACATAATTAAACTAACATTTACCTCAATTGTTGAAAGCTGTGACATAACACTGCTGACTAACATATCATCTTCCGATACTTGCGACACAAAATGACGTTTATTACCAGGCACAAATTTGAACCTAAAAGCCAATGTTTTTCCTATCATAAGATCCAGAGCCTCTGGCACATCTCTTGCATCAAATTCTCCTTCCTACGATAACAAAAATATTATTTACATCACACAGGAGTTCACTACATAAGTTATCATATTTATGACATATATTACTGTGACATAAAAAATATATATTTGAATAACCTCAGCAATAATTTTCTTTTTTATTTCATCTGCACTCTCTTTAATTAATGAATACGACTCACGATCCCACAAGGTGAAAATCGCAGATTCAGATTGTTGAGTGACACGAACATCAATACAATACCTATGGTACAAATTTTTATAATTAGAGAAAACCAGTTAGAGAGAATAAGTTTTGTTTATAAATAATTTCTAACCAAGCCTACCTTGGCATAGTGGCTGCACTTTTTACCACAGCCACCACAAATAACAGGCAACTCCAAAGAATCAACCTTTTTGTTACACTTGGGACATGCATCGTAAACCCACCCATTTGCTATAAGCAACTTCTGGATGGTACCCACAATGACAACCATACATTCCTGTTTTATAGTTACCAGAGGTCACGACAAATGCTGAATGTAGTTCCATCAAAAATCAAAACAAAGTAAATCAGAAAGTTAACAATACGCCTTTTTAAGTTGGGCAATTTGAAATAAATTCTGGACTTTTGCATTATGCAGGAAACGATCTCCATTTGAATACTTAGAAGAACCTGAAATCTGGCTGCCACTTTGGGTATAGGAAACCAGTGTTGACTGGGTTGGATCCATCCTGTACAATATAATTAAACATAACTCAAATCACAACATTATTGTGGTCAAACAGAATTAACATGAGACATTGGATAATTACACATTCATCAATCGATCCTTGAAATCCATGATTTCCTTCATGTTGCCATTTACAAATATATCAGAACCATACATTGAATTTTGGATTGAAATAGGATAAGGGCCTGTATTCAAAAAACAAAGTTAATCCACTAACTTTTCATATTTATTATATATATAATGCAACATAAGGTCATAGGCAACAAACCTCTAGCTTCTTTGATTTTTGCCATAGTGATCACCAAGACCACGGGTCCAATTTTGTGTTTATCAAGACAGTCTTTAAGTTTGATAGCATGTTCCTCCCACAAGGTACAATTGATATCAGTTCCACTGAGTCATAATAACAACATAGAAAAATTACAAACCAGATATGAAAACAGGTGTATTTTCTATAAAAAAAAAATTGGTTGAGGTAGTGAATAATACCATTCATCCTTCATAGTAAAAGACACTTTCTTTGGTTTCCCATCAAGGTTCCAATGACCAATTTCGATTAACTCACCAATACTATCTTCAACCATACAGCATAATTAACTACTTTCACAAACAAAAATACAAGAAACAACATTATTATTAAATTAAACACTAAAAAAAATCTGTACCTATTAAATAGTCTGGTGTGGCAGAGCCATCTAGAATGGAATCAAACTTTGTGAATGAGCAATTGGCAAGAGGCATTTCAGGTATGTCATTTCATGTTATTTTAGTGGCTTTAAGCAGGTTAATTTTGAAGGCATGGTTCGTTGCCTTGTAGTGACCACTATTCTTTTCGACTTCAAAGTTTTGGATAATGTAAATTTGCCCAATCTCGAAGGTGTCCTTCACCATTCCCATATCAACATTTTTCATTTGAGCCAGTTTTTTACCACCCTAATGAAGGAACATTTCATGTCATAGTTTAATAACTTGTGTGACATCATAAACTAAGTAACAGAATATAGTCACAAAATGCTTTTTCATTTGTAAAGAACCATACCTCCTTGTCCATTAATATAAGCTCAACAATATGTCTATTTGATCTGGGAATAGTCCACAGCTTTATAACCCGCACAACAATTTTCCATGTTTCCTTTTCATCATTGATTTCAGATATCAAATTCAGTCTACGTAACACTGTTGTTGAACAAACAACATAGTGTGGTTACTACTCATGACAGTAATTTTATATAATCAGCTAAAATCAATGAGGAGAATATAGTTTAAATAAATAAGTAGGATATGTTGATTATTTACCACCCGCCATTGAGCTTATTGTGCTTTCGTCAGCTCTGTCAATTTATATGAGCCTATAACACAACACAAAAACCATGAATATCAACGAAAAACTGCTGCAACAACTAATGCAATGTACAAAGACAATATTATGAACAGACATATATCTTGAATCAAAACCAACACAAAAACGATGAGAGTGAAGAAGAACACAAGCGGAATTTGGTATCGGTTTATACATGCAAAATCAGAACAACGAAGAAAATAGAGAGCCTGAGATGGAAGACGAAAATGCTCACCAAAGATTTAGTGGAAACTGCTGAACCAATTTTTTGAACAACTGAATGATGAATAGGCATGGGAAATAGAACCTCTGTGTGAGGTAACGTAACAAAGGTATATGTCAGAGTATGAGACGTGGGAAGGAGAAAGCTTAAGAATTTGAAAATTGAATGATGAATGGTGTGTCGGACAGCTCTCCATTGCCTTTCCGCGGTTAGCTTCGACAGCTGTGTTTGGTTACAGAGGTGCCTTTGCCTCAGCCGTGAGCATGCACCAACGGAGGTTCGGAATTGGTTGAGAAAAAGAAGACCAATTTTTACACAGACACGTAGCATCCAAAGCTACCATGAACTATGAGCCTGCCAGCTGGATTCCTAAGCTGAGATTGCACCAAAAGTTGACATGTAAGCTGGAAAATGTTCTTTTATTACAGTAGATAGATGACAGCAATGGAATTTGTATCTAAGATCTCATATAAACTACTCGATCAATAGTATTCAATACTCTCCGCCACTAAGTTATCCATGACATTTAAGTTTATCTTGTGTTAAACAATTTAAATGCTGACGTTTAATTAGTGGTATTCAAATCCACTCCACCACTTTTCATCAATATACGCAGACATAACTTTTAAGGTGACCAATATTAGCAATTTGTTGTAAATTGTAACAGTATAAATCATAATGGATTTACATCATTTAAACTTGCGTAAATCTCTCATGCAGAATTGTTTTAGCACAAAAGAAAGAGAGAGATCCACCGGTTAGATCACTTAATTAGAAGACTTTTCGCAAGACTTTTCGCTTAATTGTACTCTTTTCGTTCTTATTAATGGCATGTAAGGTTTAAGTACAAGTAATAAAATTTGTAATTAATATTTTGATATTCACAAAATATAGTATTATGTAATTTCTTAATATATTTTCACCAAAAAAAAATCTTAATATCTTCTATTTCTCTTATCAGTTAGATTTTTTCTTTTTCATTTATTACACAGTAACAACCACTTCTACTAATGATATTTCATGAAAAAGTATTTAATTTTTCATTAATTTTGTAAAACGATAATTAATTTGAAGCGAAGTAATTAATATTCATTTTCCTTTTCCTTTTATCATAACTTGAAAGTTACAGCTGATCAAGGCGTCAAAACCCACAACATTCCATAAATATTTGTGAAATCATTGTTAATTACGTGACAATGACTTTTTGTGCATGTTTAATTCGATTACCGATAGTTATGTCAAAGTAGTTGGAAAGTAAATGAAAGTTCAACAAACCAACGATAACTAATTAAGGATCAACTTTGAGCTGGAAATTAGTATATTCAGACAACGTATACAAAAAATAAAATAAAATTACAAGTATACTAAAATTTCCACAACACAACATCAATAGTATTATACAAGTGAGCACATTAATTGCAATGATAAATTAAAGGTGTAAAAATATGTTTTCGCATGTACGAGAAATAACAAGACAAATGTAAAACAGTAATATATATATATATATATATATATATATATATATATAAAGCATAGTTATCAATGCGCAATACCGGTGCGGCGGTCGACCGCCACATACCGTATTGCGACAGAGAATATGAGAAAGTGGCGGTAGCGGCCGCTATTGTGGGTGCGGTGAAGCGGAAAAAGCGGTGCGGTGCGACGCTATCGCTCTCACGAGGCTCACGCTCGTGTTCGGATTGGGCTTTCTTCAACCGCTTGGTTCGCGGAGATGGAGAGCGCGAGCAAGAGGGAGAATTCTACGAACCGGGCCTAACCATTGTGGCTGTACTGCAGTCGGAATGCTCGTGCTTGTCTCACGACGGCGGAGAAACGTTGCTGCGGTGGCGACAAGAGGAGGGAGAGTGGCTGCTGGAAGAGTATTTCTTACTCTATAAAAAAGAAAACGAAATACTTTTATTTATTTTTTTATTGCTTTTCTCTCTCTCACTCACTACTCCTGTACTTTTATTTATTTTTTTTTGCATTTTTTTTCTTTCTCAAGTTTTCTTTTCTGGCACCAGGGTGGACTTGCTTTTCTCTCTCACTCGTTGTACCTTAGTACTCTTTGCTTTACTTTTAAATTTTTTTTATTGCTTTTGTTTCTTTCTTTATGCTCTTTGTTGGAAGAGTCTTCTTTTCTATTTTTATTTTTATATTTTATGTTATGCTCATTAACCATACATAATATTATTATTATTATTATTATTACTACTATATATGTTTTAGAATATATTTATTTATATACTTTGCAGTAAGCGCTATAATATTTTTTAAGGATGACTGTTACGCATCGTTATCCGAGATTAATAAATATGATGTAAAGTTAGCTAACTTCAAAAAATGGATTTGCGACAACCTATAACCTATAAAAGTTGAGTCACGAGATACCTTATATGCCTATATATGTCCACATTTGCACAGAGAAAAATTAAAGGTGGTTAATTTGGTGACTCGTGAGTATATGGAAGATCTTACACACTGAACATTACATGATCATATATATCAAAGAACATGATTCCTCTCATAACAATAAGAGTAATAGTGCTCCTCTTATTAGGTGTCACACTCCAGATAACCAAGTCCGTGGTTGTGAAGGGTTTTCCACTACACACGAGTGAACGGTGGATTGTGGACGAAAGTGGGAAGAGGGTGAAGCTAGCATGTGTGAATTGGGTGTCCCATTTGGATGCTGTGGTGGCTGAGGGCTTAAGCCAACAACCTTTGGATGAGATTTCCAAGAGAATCAAAACCATGGGGTTCAACTGTGTAAGACTCACATGGCCACTTTTCTTGGCCACTAATGAGTCTATTGCTTCTCCCACTGTGAGAAACTCTTTCCAATATCTTGGCCTAATTCAATCCTTGAATGGTGTTCAGGCCATCAACCCCTCCATCATCGATCTTCCGCTCATCAAAGCTTACCAGGTATATTGATTGTTGCTAGCTAGCTAACTATTCTTTACCCAAATCATTAATTTACTTAGTCTTATTGATTGTTGCTAATATATATAATTGACTTAAACATGACATTATTAAATGTGAGGTAGCCTAAATCTTGAAAGAAAGAGAAATTATTAATTTTTGTTAGTTAATTGTTTTATATTTAAAATTATTTTGTGCTAGTCACTTGTATCAATATAATTTTATACTTATTAATGCATGGTTAATTGGGAAATCATTTTATATTATTAGTATATCATATAGTATTGTTTAATTAATTTGTATGATACTTTGTGCCATTAGTACATAAAAAAAATAATAGTTATACTAGCAATTCAATTTTTATTAATTAAACAAAGTCTATACTAATATAATTAATAAACCTAATTAACTACTATTTTTTTCTATTTAGATGTATTTTTTACGGTGTATATGATGTATAATATTGATATTTAATCAAGCAACTAATACCCCTTTTGTATTAAATTCGTAATGATCATTAATTAATTTCATCACCTAATTTCATCGTCACTGAGTATCAAAATGGAAACCATGTGCCCACAACAACCATATATATATATGTTTAGTAGGTTTCTACATAAGTTTGAACTGTATAAGGCAATAATAATATTATTATTATTATTACCTGTACGTCCTCAGGCAGTGGTGAAAAGCCTTGGAGAGAATGATGTAATGGTGATTTTGGACAACCACGTGAGCCAGCCAGGGTGGTGCTGCAGTAACTTGGATGGCAATGGCTTCTTTGGGGATCAGTATTTTGATCCAGACCTCTGGATTATGGGCCTTACAAAGATGGCTACTATTTTCAAAGGTGTCACTAATGTGGTAGCCATGAGCTTGAGAAATGAACTACGAGGTCCCAAACAAAATGTCAACGTATGGTACAGGTAAATTGGACACCCCCCTACAACTAATAAAAAAAAGCATTAAATATTCTTTTCTTATTATATTTCTAATCATTGTCTAATGATTTTCTTTTTTTAAAAAAATATAGATGAGAGAAAATTATATTCATTTTACAATACTAATTAAATGCATTAAATATTATATTCTTATTACTAGTATATTTTTAATCATTTTATGGTGGAATGTAAAATATTATATAAAAAGAGGATAAATGAAAGTGTTTCAACCTTAAATTTGTAAGTATAGTTAGGATCTCTTATAATGCTTGATAGACAATTATAATTGTATTCTTAGTAAAAAGCACATCCATAGATTTAGAAGAGATGATGTTTATATATAAACTATCATTGGATTCAACTCCTAAATAATATAATTAAAGAAAAAAGATAGAGGTAAAATAGGTTTAATCTCACACATAATATGATAGAGAAAAAAAATAGAATATGAGAAAATAAAATCAAATGATACTGATTATGGTTATTTGGATTAGTTAAAATAAAATGAAATGAAATTAAACCTTTATTCTATTTAATTTTTCTATTTTCATTTCCTATTTCATATTAATCAGATTTTCTTTTTGTTCGGTAATCACAGAGTCTCAAGTTACGAGTTTATTTTTTAACCTGCTTGATATCAAAATTACATTTTTAATCATTTATTTGATCTATACAAGATGTTATTTTATCTCATTTCACGGCCTCAATGGAAGCATAGCCTTCATGGACATGATAAATATATATATATATATATATATATATATATATATATATATTCTAAATTACAAGTATTCTCTACTACAAATAATCATGTTTTAATCGGATCAATAAATAATATTACTATTATATATGAATTATAGGTACATGCCAAAAGGAGCAGAAGCAGTGCATGCAGCAAATCCAGATGTTCTTGTGATTCTATCTGGCCTAAACTTTGACACGAACCTGTCATTCATAAGAAATGAGGCAGTGAAACTCAGCTTCAATGGGAAACTAGTGTTTGAGGTGCACTGGTACAGCTTCAGTGATGGTCAGGCATGGACATTAGGGAATCCAAACCAAGTGTGTGGGCAAATCACAGAGAATGTGATGAGAAGGGCAGGGTTCTTGTTGGACCAAGGGTGGCCATTGTTTGTGAGTGAGTTTGGGCTGGACTTGAGAGGCACAAGTGTGAATGACAATAGGTACTTCAACTGTTTCATGGCACTGGTGGCCCAACTTGACTTGGATTGGGCCTTGTGGACACTTGGTGGGAATTATTACATTAGACAAGGGGTTGTTGGAATGGAGGAATATTTTGGTATTCTCAATTCGGATTGGATTCAGGTTAGGAACACAAGTTTCTTGCAAAGGATCTCAGCTATTCAACTTCCTTTCATAGGTATGACAAATAATAATAATAATAATAATAATAATAATAATAATAATAATAATAATAATAATAATGTTTTCATATAAATAAAAAAAAAATTATAATGTGAACAATACAATTTCTAACACATTTTTTCAACTTACTCTTATTGAGAAAATTCATGTGAATTCTATTTAATGTGTAGGTTTTGTTTTCAAATTAGCAAAACTCTTGTAAATTTCAACCAATTAAAAAAATGTATTGAAAAAAAAGGGTGTTGGTAAGCAAACATTATTACATGATCATCATGTTTAGCCTCCAACTAATTTTCTAATGACATATAACTTAAAAATCTCAATTATGTCATTCAAGATTGACCAAAACTATAAACACACGATATAGAATATATAAAACTTATTAGTAAAAAAGTGTGAAATAGAGAAATTATTAGTCCATACCATCATCATGCGAATTAATTTTCATATAACACGTAATTGAATGTTATTAATTTCTCTTTGTCAATTAAAAAACTAAAATATATATCATATACATATTACAGTCAGGGCCATAAATAAATAATAATCTTAAACCACATAATAATTTCTCATCTATTCTGTAACTCACTATCCTCATTTTCTTTACACCATATTTTACATTGTTTTTAAATAATGAGTTTTCCATTCCTATATAAGCTTGATCAAATTGAAGTAATTATGTTAGATAAGGATTAATATTACATATCACATATGAATATATATTATTATCATTGACAATGTGATTGTAATCCTCTTGACATATTGCAGGGCCAGGGTTATCAGATTCAGAAGCTAAACCATACAAAGTAATTTTTCACCCATTGACTGGTCTTTGCATCTTGAGAAATTCACCGGTTGAGCCATTGAGGTTGGGACCTTGTTCTAATTCTGATGCATGGGAATACACGGACCAAAATATACTATCAATAAAGGGTACCTATTTCTGTCTACAAGCAGAGGAAGAAGGGAAGCAAGCAAAACTTGGAAATGCATGTTCAGGTCCCAATTCAAGATGGGAAATGATCTCTGATTCAAAGATGCACCTCTCAACTCAAACCAACAATGCTTCTGGTGTGTGTCTTGATATAGACACCAACAACATCATTGTCACCAATATTTGCCAATGCCTAAGCAAAGATAACACTTATGACCCTGCAAGCCAATGGTTCAAACTTGTTGACAGCACAAGGAAGTCTCAACATTATCTAAGGATTCCAAGTTAAGTTTCTTGGAAAACAAAATTTCTAGAAACAATTGAGCTCAAATGCTCAACACAAAAAATAAACCTCAACATTATTTATATTATATTGTAGATTTTTCTTGACCTACATGTACTTGTACCTTTACTTAGGCTAATAGCCAAGTCATCAAAATAAAATTTTAGTTATTGTGCTTTGCAGGAAGCAACTGATGTGAAAACAAATTTTATCGAATACAAAAGAGGGCATTGAACCATCAAAGAATATTATTGTTTTATTGAATCAGAATAACACATAATGAAATGTACATAGAAAACTGATACCTCTATTTACATGTATTCAAAGGGGTAGAACCATCACAAGAATGGAGTATATTATATACTAATTTGTTCATGTTCAAGATAAAAGTATGACATCACATGGAATTAAAATCCATGACAAAAATACAAAAACCAAATACAAGAAAAGTGGCAAAAGCAGAATCAAGATTCAAAGCAAAAGAATTGCTGATCAAAAACCAAATACAAGAAAAGTAGCAAAAGCAGAATCAAGAATCAAAGCAAGAGAATTTCTCAACGAGGAGTGGAACCGGTGCAGCACTCACAAGAAGAAGGATCATCAAAAGCAGCAACACACCGAGCCTAACCTTGTGCACCAAGGCACTGTAAACATCACATGAAGCAAGAAACGAGGGTACTGCAACAATGGTTGTTGCTTCAGAGGAAGTGCAGAGTTCGAACTTCACCTCACCACAATGGCCTTGAAGCTTGTCCCTCTTAGCATCAACGCTGAACCACAAGTCCATGTAAGCAAAACCACACAATGATGATGCTCCATCACGATGATGATGATGACCCCATTCATCAATTGTCAAAGACACATTGTGAAACTTGGCTTGTAGGGTTGTTGTTTTTTGTTGAAGAGAGGCCAAAGTTGAGAGCTTTTGATTGTTGTGGAAGAGTGAGGCGTTGAAGGAAGCGTAGTTGATGCTCCCTTCAAAAGGGTTTGTGGTTTCCACGATGAAACTCACACCCAAGTTGGCTGTGAAGTTGTTGTTTTGTGTGATGTTGAGAACTGAAGTGGTGGTTGAGTGCAGAGTGAAGGCAGGGGTGAGGGGAATGAAGAACAAGGTAATTGAAAACGTGATGAACAAGATCATCCATTCGCCGAGAAATGCAAACAATGTGGTGGTGGTGGTGGCAGCAGTTGTGGCGCGGTTCGACGTCGTGGAATCGTCGAGAGGGTGGTGTAGAGGTGATGCTGATGATGACTCGTTTTTGTGATCATCCATGGCAGAAAGATATGATGCAAGAATGACAAAAAAGAGAGGGTAAAAGAACGCAATTGAAGTTCTGAAAATGTGTTTATCAAGATGAAGATAAATGCCTTTATATGTGATAATGATTTTACATGCATGCAATTAAGAAGTGCAAAGCCATAAGCCTAAAGGCCCGTGGGGCTTTAACCAATTTTTTTATTTTATTTAAATGGGTTAGTTTTTGTTAACTCATGCTAGCATTCACGAGATTTGTCTAGTAAGTAGTTTTAGTTGTTGACGAAAAAATGAGCTAGCTGATCTTTTAATACATTCATAACTTGTTATTATTAATGTAAAATTCAGTATCATTTGTAGCCAATAAGCGCGGCAACAAAAAGTTAATCTCCTCGAGGTGGATGGTTGCAAATTGCAATCCATAATCCATAGTTATTTCAAAATCAAACTTAGTACCTATTTCAATACGTGAATTAATCTTTTCCCTTACTTAATATTTACTGTCATGTGTTATGGTGTTATGGACTGAACTTGGGCCCAATCTGTATTAGGTCTCTTTCAAAGCCTAAAGTCACTATACCTCTATAAAAAAAATAGGTTTAAATATGTTTTATCCATGAAAATTAGTGTTTTTTTTTCTCTATAAAACATTTTGCTTATTTTTAGTTGATGTAAGTTTACATTTTTCCAATTTTGATCCATTTAATATTCTAATTTTTTCATTTATAGTCCTCATAAGTTTACATTTATAAAGACCAAAATTGAAAAAATGTAAGTTTATAAAGATTAAAAATAAACAAAATATCTTACAGGATCAAAATTGAAAGAACATAAACTTATCAGAATTAAAATTAGAAAAATCAATTATAAGGGAAAAAAAATGCTAACTTATAAGAATCAAACATATTTTAAGGTTTGAAAAATTAATTAATTTATCGTACATTATTATTCCTAATTCACAATATAAAGACTTTTTATACTCTTTAAGTGCTTAGACTCTTTACTCGTATTTAATTGATAGTTGTTAGAATATTTCTAAAGCTACTTCAAATTAGGTGGAGTGTAACATGGGAGGAAGCTTCGAGTTTTACCAATATGTTTTGATTGGCTTTGCTCTACAATTGACATTGAAGTTGCTCTCTCTTGCTTTTGCATCTTATTACTCACTTGGACGTGACTTTATCATTTTAATTAGTACATTTTGGAAGCCAAATTAAACAGGCACTATATCATATAGACAAAGCTCAAGGTGGAGGAGTGTAAATGACTATAAAAACTACTATGTAACTAAGTTGATACAAATGGGATGTAGTGTATATTTAAATAAGTTTGGAGCGTAGTATAATTTAAATAAATCTTAAGAAATCATTATAACTTTGGTTCCTTAACGGTGGTTCATTCACCTAAAGTTACAATGGTCAAATTTTTGGTTTGAAAATGATTCCTTACCTTCACCATTTTATCATATGCTTTTCCTTCCCTTTAATTAATTTACGGTTTTATCATATTGCTTTATTCCTATATCGCTTTTGTATTTTGTCCGTTCCCTTTAATTTTGAATCATTTTCTGATCAGGAGAAAAAAGATTTTGTATTCTTGTAACTGTTTGTAGGATATTCAAAGTGTAGGTTCGAAGAAAATTCTGCTGCCCCTTTTCTTCATTTGCAAGATTCAATGTCACTGAAGAAGAAATGAAAACAGGCACATATGAAGCAAATCTCTAAATATTGAACCTTGCTCGATTGCGATAAGGCATATCCTTAGCTTGTGTGGGCCAAAAGGGCCTCATCTTTTATTATTCAAGATACTGCTTTCAAATGATGAAGTTATGACTTGAAACTCGGGCACTCAAAATTCCTTTCTCAGTGCTTAATTAATTGAGTTAAGTTGAGGGGATAATGAATGAACTGCAGAAGAAATAACTGTTTGCTTATAAGTTATTTTGATTAGTTTATATATTACTTTGACTAAAGTCTAAAATCAGTCTCTTACTTCTTCTGTAGTGGCCAGAGGCAGAATTAGGGGACTAGGGTGGGTCATCGCCCCGCTTAAAAAAATTAATAAAAAAATGAAAATGAAATAAAAAAGTAGAAGGGGAAAGAAAAAAAATATAAAGAAAACGTAGTAAAAAAAGAAAAGAAAAAGAAAAAAATATTAAAATAATAAAAAGGAAAGAAAACATAAAAAAGGAAAAAATATAAAAAAGAAAAGAAAATATAATAAAAATAAAATGAGAAAGAGAGATAACATAAAAAGAAAAAAAAGGAAAGGAAGATGATAAAACGGAAAAAAATAATAATAAAAAGGAAAAGTATAAAGAGAAATAGGGAGAAAGAACACTATAAAAAGGGGAGATATGAACATAAAGGAGAAAACGGAAACACAAATCCCAAGAAAACAGGAGGAATAAAAAAAGTTGTTTTATTTGGTAAACCAGTGAAAGAGAAGAGTTTCAGGTATTCTTTCACTCCTTTCTTGTTCCCTCTTTTTCTTCTCCATGTTGTTATTCTTCTAAAATAAAATAAACTGCTATTTGCGCCCCTTGTTTTTACACATGCACCCCCTACAATGTTGGACTAAACCCGTTTTTGTTAAATCTGAAACAAAATAAAAAAAAAACATAAACTACTGTTTCAGTTGTTAATGTTGTACAATGTGATGTGCGCATCTCATTCAAAATGTAATAGTGATTTACTTTACGCGATTGTCATTGATACTTGATATTGTTTGTGATTGACGCATCAAAAAATTATGGGAAAGGATGCTACTACCATTGATGCTTATTTTAAGAGAAAGAATAGTGAGTCTTTATCATTGTCTACTCCTAATGTTGTGTTGAATACCGAGACTCCTTCTTCAAAATCTCCAAGAATTGAAAATAAATAGATAGTTAAAGAAGTTGATCTTGCTTTATTGGAAAGAGATCCTGCACTATACCCTCCAATATGGAAATATCCTATAAATCAACTAGATGGAATTCGTCGTGCTTATCTTAAATTTGGTTCATTTCAGTGCAAGCTTCAAAATTATCATTTTTCTTATTGATAGAGTGATTAGACTTGTATTCACTTTTCCAATTTCTACAGCAACTACTGAAAGATCTTTCTCAATTATGAAGATAATCAAGATCAGACTTCGAAATAGAATGAAAGACCAATTTCTTGATGATTCTTTGATTACATACATTGAAAAAGAAATCGTTTTGAGTTTTAGCACGAATTCAATTATAGAAGATTTTAACAATATGACAACACATAGAGTAAGAGTCAAGTGAAGTGATTTTAATTTCTATAATAGTTTTTTTTATACTAGGTTTGTATTGTCTTCGAAGTACTTTTATTTATGACATAATTTTTTTTATGTTTGCCTCCTCTCAATAAAATTTCTGGCTCCGCCACTAGTCGTGGCAATGCTACTAATCTGAAATTCTAAGTTAGATAATTTGTTGCTTGAATATATAAAGCATGACTCTTCTGAGAACACTATTTGTGAGAATATGAAAATAATTAATAACAACTATCGAATTAAGATTAAAAATAATATATTGATTAAAATATTTAAAATTTCAAATTAAAATATAATATATTGTCATATTTATAAAAGATTAACCAAACAACAAACAAACCTATAAAGATCTTAATTATCACTTCCTAAAATATTTCAATTAATCAATCATCGTGATTGTTGTTGTCATCATCATGACCACGGTTACAGCCCCTACCATAATTGTCGTCGACATCACCACCATCATCAACTACTATCACCTTTGTCGTATTGACCTTTGTCATTGTCACTGCCATCAGTATGACAATTGTTGTAGTCAACACCACCACCATTGTCAACCGTCATGATTGTCGTTGCTGCCTCCATTGCCATTGTTCGATGGTGGCGATGCCGACAGCGATAGTGACATGATCATGGTGGTGGAGGTCATAGTGATAGATTAAGGATAATTGAGACATTTGTTGATTTGTTTAGTGAATCTTTTAAAGATTGGATTGTTATATTATATTTAAATTTAAATTTTTAATTTCAATCATTTATTATTTTTAATCATAATCTAATAATCATAATCTAACAATTATTTTCAATAGGTGACTTATGTAACACTAGCTAGCTAATGATCTATGTGATGATAATACCGAGTTTATCTTGCAAAATTAGAATTAAGAGCATCTTTAGTGCAAGATCTTAGACAAAGATCTTAAGTTTAAGATCTGATTTTCATTAGATCTTCCAATAAAGGAGTTGAAGAGATCTCCACCATGGAAGATGGGTTCTTGTAGAAGATCTCCTAAGATCTGCACATTGTTCAAAAAAACATAAATTTTCTTCATTTTTCTCTCTCCTTAAGATCTCAAAATGAGATCTACCATTAAAGAAAAAAATAAAAGAGATCTTAAGAGGACTTTAATCCTATTTGGCATTATGGAGTCTACCAAAAAGTAGTATAAGATCTCAATTTAAGATCTACCACTAAAGATGCTCTAATACATGTATTAGGCTAAACTAATTAGCTTGAGGCCTCTGATAATATTTTCTTTAACTAATTATTTGTTTATCTTTTAATAATGCAAAAAATTCTTGGGTGTAATGTGTTCTTCTAGAATGAAACTAGGTGATATAAAGTATGTTAACTCAGAAAAAGTAGGAGCAATGATACATTATCATTTACTTTAAACACGTATTCCAATAACATTTCTCATTTTTTATTTTTAATTATTTATATAAATTCTATCATATTTATAATTTTTTTTCTTTCTAAATGTTAAATAGGATATTAGGTGTTCATCAAATATTTTCTAAAAGTAGGGGAGACCAGATGGCAGAATAACTCAGTCTCCTATGAACATATGTCATATATTCAGCACTAGGTCCATTTTCAAAACCACACTAAATCAAATTTTAATTTGAAGGAGGTGACTAGAGAAGAAACACCCAAACTGAATAACTAAACAAAAATAATATCCTGCATGCAGTCATGGAACCATTTTCTTAAATGTTTAAATTTTGGTTTCCAATATGAACGAATGATGATATAGTCTGCATTTAATTTGCATTATTGCAATCTAGTCGAATATAAAGTAAATATCAAATAATATTATGAAGATAAAAAAAATTTGTTAAAAAAGCATATGAAAGTAGTACTGACTATTGTCAAAGCAGGCCTTAATTTCCTTACATTATATTTCAAGTTTAGAACAAAAAATTGGCTTCTTACAAACTACAATTGCAAATTAGATCCACTGACTGAATAGTTGGTATCAGGTCAGCAAGACCCATCTTTTCCAAAGTCTAGCAAGGCCACTTCACTGTTCTCGAAATTTCTAACTATGGTACTTGTAGTATTAATGAACATCAACGCATGGTATAATAATTAATGAAACCATCTAACTGGCTTAAATCATATGCCACAGACATGGTCGACTGACAACTATTTACTCATAAATGTTCCAACAGCAAATGACTATGCAACTCTTTAGTTATATCAACTTCATAACAATTGAATCACAGTTTTGCGAATCTTGAGGCTTCTAGCATAGGCAATACCTACATTAATAATTGTCGTAGCCGATTAGTTTATGTCTTAGAAAGCATGATGTAAAATAGTAACAAAATTATCAAATATATTATTAAAACAAAATGATTCATTTAATAACATTTAATGTTTAATATGAAGCAGTATCACATTTTTTATTTGTAAAAATACTGAAAATTTACTATAATTAGTTCAATTATTTGAATTAGATCTTTTCAATAGTATATTATAATTCTTTATAAAGGAAAGAGAGACATTCGATGTCAGTTGTTTATTATTATTTTTTTAAAGACAACTTTAAAAATTACACATCCTTTGATTAATAGAAGTTTGTTTTTCTTCTTAAAAACCGTTTTTCTGCTTCTTTCTTCACCTATATTGCTGGAATATAATGTAAACTTTCTACTTAAAACTACAAACAATCTTCAATGAGTTATATAAATAATATTTGTCGAGTATGACTCATACTGTATCATCAGTAGATATGCACGGGTCCCACTCTTTGGTGAGCAAGCAGGGGCTTGGGAGAGTTTCCCAGGTGGGGCTTAGGAGGCAGCGTCCCTGGAACTTTTTTGGAGGCCTAATATTGTTGTTGACATCGTATTTTATTAATTGTAATTTGGGCTGCCTAAGATTTTTAAGCATATATATTTCCTTATAATCTGAGTGCAATTGTACGAGTGTGTGAGAGAATATAGTAAAAAGTTAGATATAGTCCACATTGGGTGAATCAGGTAAACTCTTTGTATTGTTTTCTTCTTCCTTTTGTTTCTCTTCTTACCTGTTGTGTGATTGGGTGGTACTCAATAATATTTTTTATAACACCTTTTCATTATTTTTCTTTTTATCTCTATGAAATCAATAATCACCTAATTTTTTTTATTATTTTATATTTGTTTTTTATTCTTATTTTTACAATAGAATAATAAAGGATACAAATTTTACCTTAGCCTTTGCACAATCACACGTGTTACAGTTTTATTTGATAAATTTCTTCATACTTTTTGCACGACATATAACTTAACTCTCTTTAAAATGACCATAAAAGAAAGAATAGTTATATTGTAATATTTACATTTCATTCTTTTTATTTTCATCTTGTGTTTCTTCTCATCTTTCTTAATTTTCTTTTTAATATTGCATCAGTTAATTATGTGATAGACTTTACCATTTAAGACGTGCATGGATATACTAATTCAAAGTACTCAGAAGTAGTAAGAAATTATTGTATAAAAATGTAATTATTAGATATTTTTTATCTCACATTTTTAGCACATTCTATAGCCTATTATACGTACAATTATCTGAAATTTGATTCCAAATTCATATATATGAGAAAACATACACTAAAATATATCAATCAGAAAATTTGAAATGATTAAAATTTGAATTGTGCTTTGATTTTAATTTCTTTCATTTTTAAATATTTTTGATAAATTAATTCAAATTTCTTAAATTTTAAATTCTTTGTTTGGATAGGGTAATGTAATTTTCTTCATATGCAAAATTCCATTTTTTATATTTTAAATAGATGAAATTTTAATATTAAATTTTATAGGAAATAAACACTATCTAATTTTGAAAAATTAAGTAAAATATTTTAAATATTTAACAATTTAAAAATACAAGTATTGATAATTTTGACCAGGTTTTTTCAACCGACCATAGGTAGTGATGTTTTTAGATTAATATCAACCGAGACTATTTTTCAGACGACGTCAATCAGGGTTTATTTTGCCAAAGCATGTCAGGAATATTTTTGGTTAATGTCATCCTAATTTTTTGACCGATGTTAGTCGATAGTTGACATTAGTCGAAAAAATAGCCCTTGCTAGTTGTCATAGGCAAAAAAATCATAGTTAAAATTGGTTAAAAATAGCTATGACTAATGTCGATCAAAAATTCCAAATCAATGTCAATCAACGACTTTAATTAATGTTGACCAAAAAATCTTAATCGACAAAAAAAAACCTATCAAACTACGGCTAATAAAACATTTAGTTTGAGTATATATAAATCAACTAGTATGGAATACATTTAATTTAAACAAAGATGTCGAATGGAAATTTTAAGTATATATATTCGTTAATATTTTTAAAAAAAAATTGCCATTCATAATCGTTTGAGTATATGTTTAATTTGTAGTTAAAATCATTATAATGTGCGAATAAAAACCTGAACAGGTTTTGCCAGAATGACTTTTGTCTTTCAAAGGTAATATTGCAAGAATTTTCAAACATGCTAATCAACTCCACCAGAATTGCATGTGTTGTTGTGTAGAAAAAAGACATTGTACATTGTACAACATAAGTAGCGCATACATTTCCATTTTTGCCCTTAAGCATTCATATATACACACCCAACCCCCACTCTCTCAGTTATTCCTCCAACCACCACCACCACCATGTCCGTCAAAGAGTGCGGCCACCACTCCTCCCAACGACGCAACCTCCTCCGCCTCATCCTCGGCGCCACCGCCGCCTTCGTCCTCCTCATCCTCTTCACCATCTTCCTCATCTGGGTCATCCTCCGCCCCACAAAACCCCGCTTCACTCTCCAAGACGCCACCCTCTACGCCTTCAACCTCTCCACTCCCACACCCAACACCCTCACCCTCACCATGCAGGTCACCCTCTCCTCCCACAATCCCAACGCGCGCGTCGGCGTCTACTACCACGCGCTCCACGTCTACGCCTCCTACCGGAGCCAGCAGATCTCCCTCGCCACCGCGCTCCCCGACACCTACCAGGGCCACCGCGACTTCGCCGTCTGGTCGCCGTTTCTGTTCGGTAACGTCGTCCCCGTCTCGCCGTTTGTGCTCAGCTCGCTGCAGCAGGACCAGAGCGCTGCCGGCGCCGTTTTGGTCAACGTTAAGGTCAACGGGAGGGTCAAGTGGAAGGTCGGGTCTTGGGTCTCTGGGAGGTACCATATCTATGTGAACTGTCCCGCGTATATTAGCTTCGCCGGAGATCGGAGCATTGTCGCCGGAGGAGTCGTGGCTTCGCCGGTGAAATTTCGCCTCTTGCAGAGTTGCAGTGTTGATGTGTAGAAGAAGAAAGTAATCAGGTTTTTGCTCTGCTAGCTGCATCAAGCACCTTGTTCGCAAGTGCATTGTCTTTGTCCTTTTTTTTTTTTTTTTCCTCTTTTCTCTTTGCTCTGTATTTAAATTTTTTTAGGAGTGATTATGATATGATTACTTGGATAAAGTCAACTTTAGTTTTATATTATGAAATAGTTATTCTACGTGAAATTAATGCCACCATTTTTGTTTTTCATTTCGGTGTCACGAACTCATAAAATAAATTATATTTTTAGTTTTTATATTTTCCATGAAACATTGACCAATTCGGTCATTAAACTTTAAAGAGAGTAATGACCAAATTTCATGTTTTTTAAAGTTTGAATGCCGAATTCATCAATAGAAAAATGCAGAGTTCAATCGCATTTGATCAAAAGTAAAATCTATTTAAAAATATATTTTTTCCAAAATAAATATTATATATTTTTAAACCATAATAATTAAATAATTTAAACTCATGTAATTAATGTGCTAAAATTAATTAAATTGAATAATTCATGTGTTTTCCTATTAGATGTGAAAATAATTCTTATTCAAATTTTATTTATTTTTCAACTGAATTTTAGATTAGTTAAGGTCTAATAAATAGAATGATTAAAAAAAATCACAATTTTCAAATTTCAGTTAATTTTCACATTACACATATTGAAGTTTTTTATTTATTTACAAGTTACAACAGTTAATAAAAAACAATTATGCATAACGTGGAGATTCACCGACATCTTCTATGTGTAGTCGCCTTGCAACATAAACTTGGTTATATATGTAATGGTTTCTCAGGGGGTGAGCCTTTCATGGAATAAGGTGTAATAACCTATCGTTTTGTGTTTGTCACGAAATTTAATCAATTAATATGGATATTATCTATTTTAAATAAAATAGTAATGTATATAATTAGGAGAAAAATAAGGTCAATTGACTTGAAATCCATGGAAATTTGGTATAGATCGATTCTATATATATATATATATATATATATATGCTTGACCATGGTCTCTTGGTCTTGGAGATCGCATCTTGTATCCTTTACTGCTACGTCTTTGTTTATTTGTATTTTTTGTCTGACCCAAGTTTCCTATTAACAAGAGAAAACATTTTTTTTTAATTAATTGGTCAAGAACTAGAAAAACCTTGAGACTAATCATGTTGTGCGTAAGTGTCACGATTAGAATTTTATCGAAAATAAAAAGATGAGAGTAGGAGTACCCATTTTTCCGACATATTTAATTATAGTTTGATTTTGTTTCATCAATGCTTCCATAGCTTTAGGATCATGTCCTCTGTTTAAGCAACACATAAAAAATGATCACATTTCATAATCTCGTATTTAATGTTAGAGCAACAACACATGTCTTACTTGTTAGTTTCTAATTTTTTTATGCGCTTGCTATTGTTATCGTTTCCATCCTTCTATCAATTGTAAAGACCATTATATTTAAGAAGGTGATTATAAATAAGTAGGTTAATATGATAAAGTTAAAGTTAAATTATTAAGATTGAATTATTTAGATATTATTCAAGTTTAATTTTTAATAAAAAATAATTATTTGTCATACTTTATTTATTTTAGTCCAATTTCAACTTAATCAGGATATTTTTCTCTTGATGAACTGAAGAATTAAAATGAAAAAAGATAATTATTTTTGTCTTTTTTTTAATAAGTGGGAAAAGCAAATATATTGAACCAAAACAAGTAGTATATAAACTTTTGTAATATATAACCGCCTATTAATTGTTTTTTTAGGGCAAAACACGTATTAATTGTTGTTTTAGACGTGAGATGAAAAATCATAAGTTTTTTTTACAACAAGAAAAATCATAAGCTGTGATTATTGAATCTTTATATATATACTAAATGGGTTTAAATTTTATTAGAAATACCTTAAGAACAAGGTTAAGCCAACATTAAAATATAATCCGCATCTAAGAATACATTTCATGATATTAATTTTTCGGAAAACAAAATTGCACATGAAACTTTTTTTTTTTTCCTTTTGCGGGACCACATTGCATGTGGAAAAATAATGGCATGGGTGACTGATGAAAAACTTAGGTGTAATTCGTTAAAATAGACATTGATTAAATGCATATGAGATGGAGTAAGGGAAAAATATTCCTGGTGGTTCCTTTTATATAACTGCAACTTTATGAAAAGTAACTTGAAAAAGTTCTAAAAGGAAAGATGAATTAACTCGTTCCACCAACCTCAAGTTCTGGTGGGTCTTTGGTGCCAAGGTGGAGGTTGGAACATTGAAGCATTCTTCATTTCCTTTAAATACATGCATCACCTGCCATGCCTCGTTTCATATTTACTTGGTTCCATGTTTTCATCAAACAATCTATCCAATCCAGGTCTCGTCACCAGTGAACATTCATAGTATGAATAATATGCCTACATACTTTGAATCGTGACAGTTAGGAGTTACTAGTACTTCATAAGCCTAATTATTGGATAAAATCATATAAGACATTAATTTGTCCTCATAGTAATGTTGTATATTGTATCTTCTTATTCTATATATCTTTTTAAATTTGTATTATATAAAGTAAATATTAAATGGAAAGTAACTATATTTAATGTCTTGAAAATATAAAATGTATTTTTTTCTTTATTTAGTAATAAGTAGCGCTAGCTAGGAAGATTTTTTTAAAAAAATTATAAAAGGATTTAAAAAATATTCTATTTGATAGAGTTCAACTTCAACAAGTCGAAGTTGGTCCCTCCCTTATACAGAAAGGTGGGTTCTTTCAGAAATTCACCCCACGGTGAAAATGCATAGAGAAACTCATTATATGCAAAAGTAAATAATAAAAGAAAATAACACATTAGTTAAAAAAATACACATAGGCCTATTGATTTGGATAGGAAAAATCACTGTGATTATTATACAATATGTTCATAGTACAACATCTAATTCATACATGAAGTCGGCAACTATGAGTTGGAAGGTCAATATACACGCAACACGTGTAAATAGAAAATCGTTTCATTAAAAATGGTAGGTGTCAAAATAACTGCTCTCAAAACAAACCTAATAAGAAAAAAAATCTGATATTAGCCCAAAAAGGTAATGGTTGACACTTAAACCATAACTTAACAGAAAAGAATGGAAAAACACGTTACACCCCATGAACAACATTTTAAATAAATCCCATAACATGCACGCATAAAATCAATCTCCAAATTAGATTTTCAGGTAATCATTCTGTCTTTAATTTTTTTTATAAAACTCTTTCAACTAATTTATATTCTTTAAAAAAAGTAATTACTTTAAATTTATCAATTATTTATACTATGATTTTAAAATGACCTCTTTCTTCTCTCACTATTTACTTATTTATTTCTGTTTAATATTTGAAAAAAAATTAAGTAAAAATATATAAAAAATAATATATTTAAAAATTAAAAAATAATATTATAAAAAAAAAAGACAAACAAATTTTTAAAAATAATCTTATAGCTAAAAGATGAAAGAAGCATTGATTAGAGTTTCACCTAACCTCCCACACAAAGGCACAAAGATGCATATATTTACACACTCGCTCCATGAAAGCCATGCACATCCACGCTCACAGACAACCACACATGACACCTTCACGCATCCACCCAAACATACACGAATGACGGAGATCGTGCACCAATACTCCACACCCATGAGACACTTCAGTAAAGGGAGAAGGAGAAAAAGACAAGCCAAATATATGAAACCCTAATGTAATTCGACTCCCTTTTATGTTTGTGTTCTAATTTTAAATTATATTTCATTTTTATAACAAAATGGGGAGTTTTTGTTTTTCCCAAAAATTATAATTATTTTAAAATAATTGATAAATTCATGACAAATGGCATGGCATTACATAAAGAAATATTTTTCCAATATGTTAGGAATCAATCTACTCTTTTATCTGGTCCTTTAGTAAGGACAATGCTCGAAAGTTCAAAAACTTTCCTTCTGAGATGTCCATTGTGGAATCGACGACACGTCACCCCATTAGATATGTTACCTTTTCTAACTATAGTAAACGATAGGGACGGAAATTGGAAAGTTTTAATTTACAAATGCTAGGGGCTACAATTTTTTTTTTTAAAAAAAATACAAGTACTAAAAGGAAAAAATAAATTAAGACTAAATTCATATATAAGTATTAATTATAATAATTGGATTATTCATGCGATATACGAATTTATTGATAAATTGATATGAAACTATTCTTAAATATTAGCTTTTCCTCAAAGTTGAAGGACTTTAAATTAGTTTTTAATTTCAGAGGATTTCAAGTCATGACATCAATTGAAACGGCTAGTTTTTTAACCTGGCATCCGGCCAGAGTGAGATGTATGTATGTGCATTTTGGATCAAATGGATTTGAAAAAGTCTTCTTTTTTTTAAGAAAGGGTTTGAAAATTTCTTATAAACATAAAGTACCGTCATTTACTTTTAGAAATTATTAAGCCATGCTAATTTTATTGAAACAGTGAGTTTATGTTTAATAAACTTGTGTACTCAGGCACAATTAGGTGGACCGAAATTATATCCATGGAATGAGAAGAAGAATAGATCATCTGTTTCAAGTTGGACTTAAAATGTCTTGAATTCATAAAAAAAAAATGTGTTGAATTCGTCTTTATAGCTTTATTAGAATAGAAATTCAATAAAATCATTGGAATTGCTAGAAAATCATTTAACTAAACATGTTGAATATGATAATTATAATACTAATGCAACAACAATAAAAATAGATAAGTCCAGGTAAACCAACTATCCTTCCAGTTCCAACAAGGCATGATGCGAGGTGTGGTCAGTGGTAAGGTGAGGGGGAAGGGAAACACAGTGGGCGAGCGTTTGGATTGGTCTCATAGTAAGGCCAATGCGAGAGGGACCACGCTGGTGAGGCGGGTGATTTAATAAGCTTCTTCTTTACTCACTTCCCGGAGACATTCCAAGTGGTGGACTTGTGGAAGATTTTTGTTAAACATGGGAAGATCTTTGCTGTTTTTATTTGACATAGGAAGAGTAAAAATGGTCATAGGTTCTATTGAGTCTATGAAGCCCAAAGTAAATATTCAGACTTTGGCCCATTAGTAAAACAATGCATTTTGTTTTATTTGTTTGGCATATATATACCGAAATGCACTAGTGGTGAGAGAAGTTTTTTCTTTTATGTCCTTTGCGCTTCCTATTCTTATATTCTCTAGAAGCTTCCTGTTCTCAAACTCTTCATCTTCCGCTCTCGTTCTGCTGTGACCTAGCTCTGTTAGGGTTTTATACTTCTACATAAGATCTTGAGCTTTGGTTGCCAAATGAGATAGAGTGGTGATGGAGTAGCGTTCTGTGTTTTGTATTCTTCGTTCTTGTTGTCTTGTATTACAGGTGGATGTTCTCTCTCTCATGGGTTTGGTCTGGCTTTGTGTTCTTGGGGTATTTCCTTTGAAAGGAATTGAAGGAGATGAACGTTGAATGTTGTGTATTGTCTGGTTGTGACAATGGTGTAGAGTGGTTATCTCTTGTACTCTGTAACCTTCATTTCTTTTTGTCTGTGATCTTGAGGCCTATGTTTACTGATTATGTGACTGGTCGTGTAACGTTGTTGAACACTATTGTAGTGATTCTTAGTGTTTTAATGCAAGAGAGGGACTGCAGGTTCTTTGCCCTTGGATGTAGGTAACAAGGAGTTTTCTCCTAGTTACTGAATCAAGTAAAATACTCGTGACCTAGTAAAATACTCGTGTTCTTTCTCTTTTGTTTATGTTTCCGCTAATTTCAATTTTAAGATTGTGTGCTTAAACTCTAACAAGTGGTATCAAGAGCTTTGCTTGGTTCTTGCTTTCTTGTCTCTTCTTTGTTCGTTTCAGGCTTTGATGCTTAGGTCTACCTCAGACCTATTAGCTACAGGGGGAGCTTGAAGAGGATCAAGATATTGAGACTCTCAGTCTTAGATAAGTTTTACCTTTTTACATACCATTCAATTAAAGGCATATGTAATCTTTAAATGTCTAAAAGTTTCATCCTATGATCCATTGCATTGCATAAACATCGTTCATTAGCTTGCATTCATGGTTTTCATAAAAAGCACATGCTTTGTGAAAAGCTTTAAAGTTTTCATGATTGCATAAAAAGCCAAAGTGTTCATTGGTTAAGTTTTGGAAAAACTATTTTGCACTGCTTTAATCGATTATCAGTATATGATAATCTATTACTTAAGCTTTAATGAACACTTTAATCGATTGAAGCTTTGTCATAATCGATTACACTGCACAAACACAGTATAAGTCTTCCTGTGATAATCGATAATCATTTAGCAGTAATCAATTACTTAGCACGTTTTTTAAACAAGGCTTTTTATGTTAATCGATTACATGGTTAAATAATCGATTACTTTCCTCATTTATCTTTTCCATAAAGGTCAAGAACACTTTAATCGATTAAATATGATATTAATCGATTACACAAGTGGAATTAATCGATTACATTGATGATTTAATCAATTACATTTAATTATAACAATTTTCTATAAAAAGTTGTTGGGTCTTTTGAAATGAACAGAACATTACACAACGAAATTTCATAGACTTTCAAAAGTCTTCTGAAGTGAGAAGAGATACTTTGAGTCACTAAGCTATTGTCCAACAAATTCTAAATCTTCATGTTACATCGAAAGATTTCTTCTTGGGAAAGATTCTAAAGAAGTTCTTGGAGAGTTTACTTTGAAATTTGTTTTCATTCAACCTGGATTAAGATTGGTAAATCATATGCATTCATATACATTGGATCATTAGGTTGTCTCTCTCCATTAAACTTTGTAATTCGTTTTAGAATTTCAGTTTGTTTGTTACTATTACAAAAGATTTCTTAAGGCTTGTCTAGAGTAGGTTTCTTTAGAGGGAAGAGTAGAGAGAATTCTCTATGTCTTGATCACTAGGAGTCTAAGGGAGTTAGTTTTGTGGTCTTAATCTAGGATGATTCTTGTAAGCTTGTAAGAAAATAATTTTGTGAATAGTGGAACTCTAACCAAGTTGGTTGGAAGAAACTAGATGTAGCTTCTGAAGTTGAGAAGTGAACCAGTATATGTCTTGGTGTTGAATACTTTCTCTTTATCTCTTCTCGCTGACGTTGATTGTCATTCATTTTGGATAATCTTTTCATAATCAACATAAATATGATTTCAACTATTTCTTTCTTTAAAATTGGAATTTGATTGATTGAAAGATTTCAAATGGTGTTTTTGTGATATGATCTTAATACTCTTATCGTTTTAAAGATTTTAAAAGACCAAGTTTAAACCAATTCAACCCCCTCTTGGTTATTGTGTGTGTTCATACTATTTTCAATTGGTATCAAGAGCAGGTTTTTTAGTGTTATTTAAGATCAATATCTTTTTTAAAGAAAATGAATATCACACAAATTACCTTCAAGGATGGTGCTTCCCTTAATCGTCCTCCGATGTTTTAAGGAGAAAATTCAATTTTTGAAAAAACAGAATGCAAATATTCATTCAATCAAATGACCCTGGTGCACGGAATGCAATAGAAAAAGGTTATTTGATTCCAATAAAAATTGTTGATAATGAAATGATTCTCAAAGAATGGGATGAGATGACAGATGCAGAAAAGATAACAGTTCAATACGATTTCAAAGCAAAGAATACAATTACTTCTACACTTTCATCTGATGAATTTTTAGAACTGTTAAGTGTAAAAGCTCTAAGGAAATAGGGGAGACGTTAGAAATCGCTCATGAAGGGACAGATGAAGTCAGAAGATCAAGGAAGGTGTCTTGATTCATGGGTATGAGATGTTCAAGATAAACACAATAGAAAACATATCTCAACTCCAGACCAGATTCACACACATTCACTACTACAAAATAGGGTTTTTACATCAATTCTGGACCCCTTTCTACGTCGGTTGAACAACCATCGTTGTTATAGGTGTCGTTGAAAAATAAAATTTTTAAAGTCGGTTAACGACCGTCTTAGAAAACGGCTTTCTAAGACGGTTGTTATTTAATAACCGTCTTAGAAAGTGATTTTCTAAGACGGTTGATAGTTAACAACCGTCTTAGTAAGCCGTTTTCTAAGACAATGAATGCTAACAACCGTCTTCGTTTCTACCAAAAATATTTTAAAAAATAAAAAAAAGAAACTAAGACGGTTATCATTGAAGAATCGTCTTAGAAATGAGCATTCTAAGAGGTTAAGACGGTTGTAGTAGAACAACCGTCTTAGAATGTACCGTTCTAAGACGGTTGTTAAATTACAACTGTCTTAGAAAGTCTCATTGTAATACGGTTGGTATGTAACAACCGTCTTAGAATGTATCTTTCTAAGACGGTTGTGGTGTAACAACTGTCTTAGAATGTCTATTTCTAAGACGGTTTTATTTATAACCGACGTAGTTTCTTTTTTTTTAATATTTATTTTTTCAAATTTTTTTTATGCGTACATAATGATAGGCGTAGTCATATGACCAATCTTAATGGACCGTACAAATTATATAAAAATAAATGTAATTTCATTAACAAGATTAATCTCAAAGTTTCACTAACAATAAAATACATAGGATTAAATATAACAAATATAACATGTATAATATTTCCTCGTGCTAATTACAATGGTAAAAAAAAAGTCTACAAAACACTTCCAATATCTCAAGTTGGAAGTTAACCAAGAAGCTTGTGATAAGTTAACCAATATGGCTAAAATAAGGCATGTCATACAATATCTCTTGAGAATCTGATATCCACATCTTACTCTGGTGCATGGTAACCAAAGGTTCCAAGGACACGGGTGGAATGGAGATGTGCTGCCATGTCAGGAGCCTGATTTGACAAATCAAAATCTGCAATTTTAGCAACATCATCATCAAAGATTAGTACATTGCTTGACTTGATGTCCCGGTGGATAATGTGGGGATCAGCCCTCCATGCAGGTACTCAAGCCCTTTGGCAACCCCTACAACAATTTTAACTCTCTAAGTCCATGTTAGAACAGGACCAGGCTGTGCTCCTTTAACACCTTTTCTGCCTGCATGTAAATGAAAATGATAAAATCATAACAATATATAATAAAAAAATGAATAAAAGAAATATATCCTTCAAGTGGTACATTGCTTGTCACAGCATCAAAAAATAAAACTAACATCAAAATCCAAAATATTCTCAATTCCTCTAACATATGAAAAGAATTCAACAAATGTTCATAGGTGTGAATAGTTTCGTGAAGCAAGATCTTAAAAATGTCATTTTGAATTTGAATATATAAAGTAAACAAACTTGACAATTTCATGCACTTGAAAACTATAATGAAGTTATATTGCAGCACCAACAATATAACTTCCCTCCCTTTCAGTCCTACTATTTATTTATGTCAATAACTCACTATAACTAACTAATATTCTAACTATCCTAACTCCCCCTTCCTTAAAGTCGTAGCAGAAGCCAATCCAGTTTTGAGCTTCTTGAGTTCAAGTACCTTCAAACTGAGAATGGAATAAAATAATTTGCATAAAAAATAATAAACATTAAAAAAATACAACCCACAACATCAATTTAATTTATATATACACTCATAAGAACAGTCAACATAATAATAATAAAACAAAAAAATAATAATAATAGTAACATACAAGTAGTTGGCCTTTGTCCCTTATACAATCCTTCCAGTCTAGCCCCATCTCTTGTCCCATACATGGTCTGGCCCTGGCTTTTTTGTCCCACACTTGGTCTGGCTCAACCAGTCTTTGTCCCAAATATGCAGTCAATTAGAAAATCTAAAAATTATAATTAGTCACCATCCGATTTAAATAATTTATTATGTATAAATATAACTAGAGGTTTCTTCTAACAGTAATCACAAAATGGCATTTTCACTAAAACAGATCTCACTTACCTTAGGTACTGCTGCAGGCAATGCTAAAATAATGAGACAAATGCTAAAATTTAACACTAACAAAAATAAAAACATATCTCATTTTCTATAATTACTTCTTATTATGTCTATCTTTTTTGGTATAGTATATCCTTTCTTTATTTTCCTTTTAAGTGTCTAATAAGAATGCTATAGAACAAATTAATGAGTTTAGAATACTTCTTATTAATAAGTATATTTTTTAATTCCTATAAAATATTTGTTTTTAAAATATTGGCATTAGTTTTCATAAATTTAAGTTTTTATTTATTGTATTTATAAATGATAAATTTTAAAAATAAAAATATCAAATTTTAAAATTAAATATAAAAAAAATCAGTATATGTTATGCTCGCTTCTTCCTTCACCGTTGCCTCACATGTCTTCTTTGAATAGGTCCTAGCTCCTAACTAACCTTTAGAGATTAAAAAACCCAAGGTCAAATTGCAAGACACCAAACCTATAAAATCATGTGATGGTGCAGTATAAAATCTTCATTAACTATATTCAAAATTCAAATAATTATTTCAATATTTGAGTTTTACGGAGTGCCAAAAATCATTAACTTCCACAAGTCATTGTTGCAAGTAGAGAACTACACAAAAGCATTAATTTAATTTAATTTATATGCACACACATAGCAGTAGCTTCCTATTTGTCAAATCATGAAGAGCAACGTAGCAGTTTATTATACTACATTCAACTTAATTTTATCTTGTTAGGAGAATAAAAATATATTCAGTCTTACATTCTATTATGTTTGCTTTAAAGAACACAAAGTATGAAATTAAATAAAGCCTATATTTTTTAACTAGTTAAAAAGTTTAACTTAATTATTTATAAAATATTTATAAATATTTTTAACATAATAAGTCAGCATATTATTAATAACAGTATAAAAAAATTATACTACAAATATAAGGAATTTAACTTATATGGCATTTTTCTTTTTTAAAAGTAAAATGATAATGCATATATGTTATTCTAATTAAAATTGGAGAAGTGTTATATAGCAACACATTTTTTTTAACAT
>PYAF01003701.1:113490-129993 GCA_007407185.1 Glycine tomentella
ATTAATAACAGTATAAAAAAATTATACTACAAATATAAGGAATTTAACTTATATGGCATTTTTCTTTTTTAAAAGTAAAATGATAATGCATATATGTTATTCTAATTAAAATTGGAGAAGTGTTATATAGCAACACATTTTTTTTAACATGTTTGTTATTATTGAGTGATTAAAATTTATTGAAAATTATAATTTTTTTTGTCTCACTACTTATTTAATGGTTTTTTTTCTTTTGATTTTATATTTTTTTTAATAAATTATAATCGATTGAATGTATTAGTCAATGTCTCAATACACACTTACCTCTTAGAAGGACACACCTAATATCATAGAAGGGTAAAAAAAAAAACTACTCCTAAAGTATCTTTAGTTTATAGGAAAAAAAAATATCCCTGATAATATAATGAAAGACACACTATTATAGTAAAATATATTTAACCTGTACCAAGTTGACTTCCCTTTTTCTTTCTGGCCCCATGAAGATAAATGAAGGCTTCCTAGCTAGAGTGAAAAACAGGAATGAAATGATAAATATTGTTTAATGCTTGCATTTTACTAGCTCTAAGTTATGATCTGTGTTTATGTGTGTGAAGAAATCACAATTATTTCTAAATAAAATAAGATTATAGACAAAGAGACTCGATTTTCATTGGTGGATACATATATTTGTTAAGCAAACCTGACCAATATAACACCAAAACTGTTTTGATTAGGTGATGTTAGATGTGGGACTTCCTAATCAAATTAAGCACATTTGTTGGGGAAATATTTTTCCATATAATCTAACAAGTATTGTTATATTTTCTGGTAATCACTAATTAGTAAACTACAATAGTACATCTTACTCAATTGTCATTGAGTAATCAATCAATATAAATATACAATTCAAACCAAAGTATTAGACTATATAGAAAACTTACTAGCCAATAGAACCAGAATGTCTCAAAACTGGTTGCTGGGAGTGTTGATTCCATACTAGGAGCTGCTCATATAATAAAACATGACATTGAAGAGGTAAATCATACTAAACAAGAAATATGGAATAAAGAACTTTTTCTGTGTTTTATATTAAACAAGCAAGTTACCTGTCATCACAGGGATCATTTCAATCCAAATACCTGTCACAAATTGAGGGACACCAATTGCTATCAATTTCTATGCTTCCAATTAACCTTCTTTAACATTACATACAAGTTCAATGCGTATTCTTCAAAATCTTTTTTTACCTCAGACTTGTGGCCAGCAAGCTTGTTAACAAATAAGATATGAGAATAATTTCAATACCATAAAATTTGAATACTAAACAATTAAATTATGTTTCTACTTATTAGAAAAAGAAGAAAGAAAATAAGAATCAAATTCAATAATCAAGAGTTATATGATAGAACGAACTATACCTCAAAAGCATGTCATTGAACAACTGAAATGTTGAATTCACCAAAAAGAATTATACTATATTTGGTTTATCTATTGGTAGATTATGATGTTCTAGGAAAGAAAAGTAAATAAACTTCTACAAAGATGAACCTTGGAATATATATTTAATTAAAATTTTAAATTATGCAGCATAATAATGAATTGACCATAATTCTGACTTCATAAAGATAAATACTATAGTCATCAATATAGCACATAAAGCAAATAAAGCATGAGACTAATTTTTGTAGTAGTGCTTGGATCACCAATCCTTCTACAAGCCTGGATGAAGCAAATAAAGCATGAGACTAACAGAACTCCAATTAAACATTAAGCTGGTATCAACAACTTTTCTACAAATACATTTAATTTATCAATGCCAATGGAACTTCAAGGTGAAGAACATGAGAAGTAGCTACTCTAAACACGTCACATGGAAATAAGCTTCCTTTTAGGGATATTTAGAGGGTGTGGGGTAGAAGGGGGGTAAGTAACCCTCCACAAGCCATTAAAACCAACTGAGTATCAGATCATACACAAAGCAGGCTATTATCAAGTTAATAGTTAAGTTCCTAGAGTTAAAGCACTGTTGCTTTCATTCTAGTGAGGGCAATACAAAGATACTTATGCAAAATAGATGAGTTAGATTGGGAGCAAGACCAAATATGAAGCCAACAACCATTTCACATGAGGATTTAGAAAGAAGAGAGCCTTCCCCCAAACCATACATGAAAAAGTAAAGCCCATTAGCATCGCAAACCAATCATTACCTCACAAAGTTATTATTGAAAAAGATTCTAAGGCTGCTCAGCATCTAGTGGTTAAAAAGTGTGAAAGGACTCACCATTGCTACAAGATTATCTAAGATATCCGTATGCTTGCTAATGGTTTTGAAGCCATCCAATAATCACCACATAAACGAGAGGATATATACTTGCTCATCAGGTCAATTCCTAGAGTTGGGACTGCATCAGTTCACTGAGGGGCCTTCATTCCTACTTTGGTTTTTTCATATATAAAAAATGCATTAGGTACCCTAAGATCGTTACAAATTGACCATCAGCTGGATAATAACATTATAGCCTCTTTAACAAAACAAAATATCAATTCATTGTAGCTTACAAGAATTATTAGAGAATAATGCACATTTGAAGAAAAATAAATGCCCATACCATGTTTGAAGGACACCCAATCATACAAAAATATGTACAAATAACTCTTGCAATCCATTCTTTTCCCCCTCATTTCACCTAAACGGCATAAGCCTTCTTTGGAGAATAAGATACTCTTCATCCCCTAAAGAGGAAGCATAATCATAATACACCTAGAAAAGGTAAAAAAAAAAAAGGCAGTCAAATTAATATTTGTTGGGTCTAGGTGTTTCTTTCTGTATCCAAAAAAACTCATACAACACCCCCCCTTTCTATTTTGAATTCTGGATTAATCTTATTAGAATGAGAAGGGATGTTGCAAGTGTTTTTTTGGTGCAGAGAGTTATGGCCTAATATTGACTTAAAAGCAAAGAATGAATAGAAGATTAACAAAGGGACAAAATGTACCATACTCAGGAAGCACAATTTAGCAAGGGATAGGGTCCAAACTCCAAAGACTTTTTTTTAGAAATGTCAAAATTCTAAATTTAAAATAAAAGAAAAAATTAAACAAAGAGAAAATTTGAGCGTGAACACATAAATTAAACAATTAGTTTTATTTTGTTTTACAACAACTTACACACACTCTTTAACCAACCAAGTAAGACTCATTTAAATTTACGATACCTACAAATGAAAAATGAAAAAATAATAATAAAAACATAGGTTATACACAAATAATATATTGCACTTTTACATCATTCAATCATCACATATATATTGAGTAATACAATGATATATAATTCAAACAAAAAACTCAAAAAGAAAAAAGTGTCGAGTAACTACCAAATATATACTAACAAATTAATATGAGCTAACCTAATATTTTGAGCATATTAACCAAAATCTCAGAAGCAAATAAGTCACAAAAATATCACTATGAACAATAATTTCATGATTTCTAGAACATGTCAAGAATGACAGAATGGTGTAGAATAAACTTACTGGTAATGTGCTAAAGCTTTGGCAAGCATTTGCTGGTAAGGTTTTTCAAAATATATAAGTAAATAGTATTAGTCAAACCAACTTAAAATTAAAAAGGTTTCAACAGGATAAGGTTAAATTCTTGCTTAGTACACATGTTGGACCAAATAGCAAAATAGCCCTGCTTGCTGGTGGGAGGTTCTTGGTGTGCTTGGAAAAGTGAAGATGTTTTAAATGAACATATGCAGCACTTGTCAACAAAACTTGAGTTCTTAAACTTGAGTTCTTTCACTGCAATTTGTCACATTATATGCATGCATAAGATATGGTGCTATCAGGAAAACAAAAATAAAAGTGAAATATTGCTCATGACATTTGAATGAATAAGAAAAATAGGTAGTAATAATAATACAAAAACATAGTCCAGACTGATTAGACCAAAGTCAAAAATCATATGATAACAAGGGAAAAATAAAAACTACCCCAGAAAAATAAAAGGGCCCAGACTTCCAAAAACAAACTAAGCAAGATCAAAACAAAGAGAAAAACTATTTGCCTCTTTCTCAATATGCCTTCCAGCCCCAGTCGAAAGGCCCAATATTTTAAGAGGCTAGTTGTATTGTTATAAGTTAAAAATCATTCTGAATAACAAGAAAAAGAATCTTAATATTTACGCTATACTTTCATTAGTAATTATGAAGAAAATTTGAGCAACTATTATTGTTGGGTTGGAAAAAAATGCATTAACCAATTGAGAGTAAGAAATAGACCTTTCAGTTGCGAGAATTTGGTTAACAGAATCTTGCCTTATTCAATAATAAAGAATCTTTGAGAAATTCATGGAATTGATAGGAAAAAAGGCAAGCATAACTTACTCAATAACTATAGCCAACTGCTTTTGCACAAATAATGGAGGAATCAGGTGTTTGATGGACCTTAAGACACAGATACAAAGGAGGACAGAAGAGGAACAAGGAGATGGAACCTCCAACATCATCAGCAAAAGCCCCAATCTTACAAATCAAAACATGAACTAAATAAATAAAACTCACATTAGAAACAGAACAAAAAACATTGATACAGTCTCAGATCCAAATGTGGGGCACAGCTTAGATTATATAAATATACGACATCTGATTGAACATAAAGATGAAGATGAACCCCATAAGGCAAAATGCTCAAGTTTATATAAAAAAAATAACATAAATAATTAATATACCTGTCAACCATAACCCAGAAACTTCTTCTTTCTTATTTCTTCAATTGGTTGTGATTGGGGTAGTGAAAATCAACAAAGGGTTGCAAAAGGACACATAAAAAGGCAGTAACAGAAGGTGTTAGTTTTTTCTGGTGAAAGTTGTGTTGAAATTGAAGAAACAAAATGGAGGGTGGACCTTCACGGTCAAACTCTGAAAAGAAGAAGAAAATGAAGAGATTTATAACATTGTGCAATCGTGACTTCTTGGGAGAGGGATAGAGGTGTGACCTAGCCTCCGACGATGGCCATGGTGGGGGAGAGAGTCCCAGAGTGTCGGGAGTGCACTCTCACGACTTCTTGGGAACCCTAGAGGAGAGCCAGAGCGACTGTATGCGAGAGGGAGAGTTAGCGTCATAAAGTCAAGGGAGATATTTAAAAAGAACGAAAAACCTTCTAAGGCGGTTTTCTACAAAACCGTCTTAGAATCACAGAATTCGAAGACGGTGTTGCGAAAACCGTCTTAGAATGGTAGTTTCTAAGACGGGTTTTTCATAACCGTCGTAAAATTTTTATATTTATTTACAAAAATGCCACCGTGTTTTTTTCTAAGACGGTTTCTGATCAATCGACTTAAAATTAATGTCGTAAAAAGGGCTTTTTCTAGTAGTGATTGTAAATCATCTTCTTGGTCTTGGAAAGACATTTGATGCTGGAGAATTAAACATCAAGATCTTAAAGTGCCTAACAAGACAACGACAACCAAAGGTGACAACAATCAAGGAGTCAAAAGATCTTTTAAAAAATGTTCATGGCTGCACTATTTGGTAAGCTACTTGAGTATGAATTAGAATTGTCTCAACTAACACATGTTGAAGATTCAGATAAAAAGCAAAAGAGTATTGCCTTGAAAGTTGCATTCTCAAATGTTGAAAAAGAAGACTCAAAGTGAAGATGAAGGTGATGAGAATCTGAACCTAATAGTCAAAAGCTTTATCAAATTCATGAGGAAAAACAAGAACAGAAAGTTCACCAAGTTCAACAACAACAACAACAACAAAAAGAGTGGCAACAACAACAACTGCTTTAAATGTGGTAAGTCAGGCCATATTAAATCTGAATGTCCTGTCTTTTGGAAAAAGAAGTTAGGTGAAAAAAGAAAGCAAAGAAAAATGGAAAATCATAGAAACCCTACATTGCAAGGGAAGAAAATGTTTCAACAACTTCTGAATCATCAAGTGAACCTGAGGAAGCAAATGTTTTTCTAACATCAATAATTAATGAAGAAGAAGACTTTTCAAGTGCTGAATTAGAAGTAAATCTTGAACTTGATCAACTTATTGTTTCTTTCCATGATATGCATGAAAAGACTAAAAAACTTGCAACCTCCAACAATAGACTGAAAGGTAACCTTAGATGGCATGTCACCAAACTTGCAGCAATGCAAGCTGAACTTTGTAGTTTGAAAGAAGAAAATAAAAATTTTGTTTCAAGCTACAAAGCCAATGGGTGTGTGTGTGCTTCTTCATCTACAAGTGTAGATAAATGCAAAGCTTTACAAAAAGACTTTGATGATATCAAAAGGAGTCAATCTGAAAAATATATGTTATTGCTTTCAGAAAATTCCTATTTGGTTGATTTTTTGAGAAGACTTTATATAGGATAATATAATTTAGCTGAAATGCTAAGTGTGCAAAAATATGTTAGAGATAAATTTGGATTGGGTTATAAACATCAAGCAAAACCTTTTGGAAAAACCAAGTTTGTACCTCCAAAACAAATGAATCAAAATTACTTTTCAAAAACAAAGCATACCCAAATGACTCATTTTGTAAGAATATCAAAATCTGTAACTTGCAATTACTACATGAAGAAAGTCACCCATCTCATAGGTGCTATGCTATAAGGTTCTATGTGCCTAATGGAGACCGCATTTGGGTTCCAAAGAAAAAGAGAAAAATAGCTAACCCTTATGGACCTAACCTTAATTGGGTACCTTTCTTTACTACGTAATTTGATTGTTGCAAGTGTGTCTTAGAGCTAAATTATCATTATGGTACTTAGACAGTGGATGCTCTAGACTCATGACGGGTGACAAGTTCATGCTTACGAATTTGACTCTAAAAGATGGAGAATTTGTTACTTATGGCGACAACAACAAAGGAAAGATAATTGGACAAGGAAGTATAGGAGACAACTTTAAAACCAAGATTGTTCTCTATGTGGAAGGTTTAAAACACAATCTCCTAAGTATTAGTCAACTATGTGATAAAGGATTCAAGGTTTCCTTCAATGACAATTACTGCTTGATATATGATGGTCAATCCGACGAGGTTATCCATGTAGATAAAAGAAAGGGTAACATCTACTTACTCTCTATAGAACATGCATTCATTCACAATACTAATTGTCTAAGTAAGGTTGATGAATCATGATTATGGCATATGAGAGCTAGTCACATTAACACGCATCACATGAACAAGTTTATTAGAAAAGACTTAGTTATTAGTTTACCTAAACTTAAGTTTGAAAAGGACAAACTATGTGATGCTTGTCAAAAGGGGAAACAACCTAAGATTTCTTTTCAAAATAAAATCTTTGTTTCCACCCCAAGACCCCTTGAATTGCTTCACATGAATTTATGTGGTCCTTCTAGAACTATGAGCTTAGGAGACAATTACTATGGGCTTGTAATAGTTGATGACTATTCTAGATTCACATGGACTTTATTTTTAAGATCCAAGAGTGTTGCTTTCATTGCATTCAAAAAATTACCCAAGCCCATTCAAAATGTAAAAGGATGCAAAATTATCTCAATAAGAAGTGATCATGGTGGTGAATTCCAAAATGAGTATTTTAAAAAGTTCTGTGAAGAAAATGGAATCAACCACAATTTTTTAGCTCCAAAAACACCTCAGCAAAATGATGTTATGGAGAGGAAAAACATATTCCTTGAAGAAGGAGCTAGAACTCTTCTTAATGAGACAAATATGTCTAAACATTTTTGGGCTGATGCTGTGAGTATAGTTTGCTACACTTTGAATAAATTATTCATAAGGCCTATTTGAAAGAAAACTCCTTATGAACTATATAAAGGTAGAAAATCAAACATATCTCACCTAAGAGCATTTGGCTGCAAATGTTTTGTTTTAAATAATGAAAATGAGACACTTGGCAAGTTTGATGCAAAGGCTGATAAAGTCATCTTTCTTGGATATTCATTACAAAGCAAAGCATATAGAGTCTTCAATAAAAGAATTTTATGCATGGAAGAATCAGTTCATGTTATTTGTGATGAGTCTAACTCCTCTAAAGAGAAAAATAAGTGTGAAAATGATGCAGGTCCTATAGAAGAGTATGTGCAACTCAATGGATCAAATGAAAAGGAAAAAGAGGAACCAAATGCAGAAATGGAACAATCAACACCTTATCAAAAGTCTTAGGATAGGAAAACTACAAGATATCCCTCCCTTGACAACATAATTGGTGAAGTTACTAAGGGAGTATCTACTAGATCTTCACTAAGAAATCTTTGCTATGATATGACTTATGTTTCTCAAATTAAACCTAAGAACATTGACCAAGCTTTACTTGATGAGCTTAGATGCTTTTCATGCATGATGAACTTAATCAATTCAAGAGAAATGAAGTTTGAGAATTAGTTCTTAGACCTTTTTCTCACAAGCCTATTGGCACCAAGTGGGTTTTTAGGAACAAACTTGATGAAAGTGGGATCATAGTTAGAAACAAAGCTAGATTGATTGCAAAAGGTTACAACCAAGAGGAAGGCATATACTATGAAGAGACCTATGCTCCAGTAGCAAGGTTAGAGGCCATTAGATTACTGCTTGCGTTTTCATGTTCATTGGATTTCAAACTATTCCAAATGGATGTAAAGAGTGCTTTTCTTAATGGATATATTGAGGAGGGAATCTATGTTGATCAACCTCCTGGTTTTGTTGATTTCAAATATCCAAACCATGTTTGTAAACTAAAGAAAGCTCTTTATGGATTAAAGCAAGCTCGTAGGTCTTGGTATGAAAGATTGAACAATTTTTTGCTTAGCCAATCCTTCATAAGAGGACAAGTGGATAAAACATTGTTCATCAAGAAATCTGTCAATAACATCTTATTGGTTCAAATATATGTTGATGATATAATATTTGGTTCAATTAATCAGTCCTTGTGCAAAGAATTTTCTATCTCTATGCAGAATGAGTTTGAAATGTCTATGATGGGAGGATTAACATTCTTTCTTTGACTTCAAGAGAAGCAAATGAAGAATGAGACATTCCTAAGCCAAACAAAGTACTGCAATGAATTGATCAAGAAATTTGACATGGAGAAAAACAAAGATGTTGCAACTCCTATGGTAACCTCAACTTACCTTGATTCAAATGAAAAAGGTAAGAAGGCTGATGAGTTAAAGTATAGATGGATGATTGGGTCTTTATTGTACTTGACAACAAGTAAGCTAGATATAATGTTGAGTGTGTTTGTGTGCTAGATATTAAACTAATCCTAAAGAATCACACCTCACAACAGCCAAGAAAATCATCAAATATCTTAAATTAACTCCAAGAATTGATCTTTGGTATCCCAAAGGTGCATTACTGAATTTAATTGGATACTCAAATTCTGATTTTGCAGGATGCAAATTAGACAGGAAAAGCACAAGTGGAACACACCACTTTTTGGGAAGCTCACTAATCTCTTGGCATTGTAAGAAGCAATCGTGTTTTGCTCTTTCAACAGCAGAAGCTGAATACATAGCAGCTGGAAGTTGTTGTACACAAAATTTGTGGCTTAAGCAACAACTCCAAGACTTTGGTGTGGAGTTGAAAGAAATTCCTCGGCTATGTGACAACACAAGTACAATAACCTATCAAAGAATCCAATCATGCACTCAAGGACAAAACACATAGAGATCAGACATCACTCTCAGGGATCACATCCAAAAGGGTAATCTCAAAATTGAGTTTATTGATACTAATAATCAATTAGTTGATAATTTTACTAAACCCCTTTCTCGAGATAGATTTTATGATCTTAGGAACATACTAGGAATTCTTGATGAATCTAATCTATGATAGCATGCCTATGATTTGTCTGACTAAATGAAATACCACTCAAAATTGACTATGCATCAGATATGATAGAAAATCGCAATTCTGATGAAAACACTATTCACTCTGCATAATTGTCTGCTTTAATCGATTACTGTGCGTATCAATCAATTATTTGAGGTTTAGAGACAATTTAGAGCCAAAAATTCCGAGTAGTAATCAATTACCTTGCGGATTAATTGATACTTGGTGTTTAAATGCAATCCAGAAATAGAAAAACTCTGTAGTAACACTATCGTATTAATCAATTACCTGCTACTTAAAGCTATTTCTAAATAAGAAACTCTATGGAGTAATCGATTACCCTGTATTTTAATCGATTACTTAATGCTTGAGAGCTGCTTCAATATTCAAATCTCTCTGGAGTAATCGATTACCACAGTATAAGAAAATCTTTTATTTTATTAAATTTTTGCCCTCATCATTACCACAGTATAAGAAAATCTTTTATTTTATTTTCCTCTTGTATATTTGTAGGAAGCTGAGGAAGAGAGGCTAAGGAAACAATTCGAAATGGAAGGGAAACAAGTTCTTCCTAAACAAGAATCTGATGTGTCAAATTCAAATATCATAACATCTGGCACTGAGTTCATGCATGAACTCTCTAAGGCCCTTAAAAGCTACATCTCTTTAAGGATAACCTCTAACTCATTATTGAAGGATATTATGGTCTGAAATGCATATTCCACAATGCCTGATGTGCTATCTCGCACTAAGAATGTTCCACTCACTCCATCCTTAATATTGTAAATCACTTTTGTTGTTTTCTATCAAGATAAATACTAAGAAATTTCTCTACTTGTTAAGTTTAACTTAGGTAATTCTTTCTGATGCTAATGTTCCTGGAGAAGGGGAACATAAGATTATATCATACATAAGGAAACAACGTAGTCTTGAGGGATACAATCCAAATTCCAGTCACTGCTTATATGGCTCAGTAAGTAAATCATAGTTCAAACAAATTAAAGTTGTTTTGACAAACCGCTTTTTTCTTCTCATGTTGCAATATTAATACAAGCTTTTGAATTTGAAATGCAGGATACTGATCTTATAATGCTGGCAATGGCAACTCATGAGCCCCATTTTTCAATATTAAGAGAGGTGATTTTGACAAGATATCAATACATATAATCTTGTGTAGTTTAATTTGAAAAATCAAATATCCTGAACCGTGTGATAAAGTGATTTTAATTTTTAACACAACATCTAGCAATAGCTACAGATTTGAAATTTACTACTTTACCTTTGTGTACAAAATTAATTCCTAACATTCTAGGCATGTACAGGATGTACCAATACAGCAGCAGCGCTCAAAAGATGCTGCAAAACCTTTCAAGGTATAATAACTGATTTACATTCTACAACTACAATTTTGCTGTTGATATCATCATGAGCCTTATGAATTTAATAACTTTCTGTTGTTTTTGCATATTTGGTTATTGAGGGAGTATCTTGAGATAGACATGAAGATAGAAGATTCTCCTAAAAATTACAGCATTGAGTTTGAGCAAATAATTGATGATTTCATCTTCATTTGCTTTTTCGCTGGAAACGATTTTCTGCCCCACATGCCAACTTTGGAAATTCGCGAGGTTATTAGGAAACTCTTTGTTAGATATGGTGAATATAAAATATAATTGCGTGTTCAGCTTTTGTTATTTGCTAATGACTGTTTACAAGAAAGAATTCAATAAACTTGGAGGATATCTTGTGGACATCAGCAGAGTAATATTGTTACTGTCTTGTTTCTTTTTTTTTAGTATCCTTTTGTTTTTCCTCCGCTTATGTTGGGTCAAGAAGGACCCTCAAATCGATTATGGAAGTGAAACGATAAAATGCAAGAAGAGAGAGATAGAGAAGAACACAATCAATTTGGTTAATGTAAGAAAACCTTCTCAATGTGAAGAAGTAAAAACCCACAGGACACTGGTCCATAATCAAACTTCTACTATAATAATAATGGTTACAAGAGTCAAAACTTCCCTAGCCTTTCACTAGAGATACAATCAAGCATCACCAAGTATGGTGATATTCAAACTTCTCTAAAGAGATCACACTCAAACATCTCTCTAGAGATCTCTCAAATACAAAACACAAGGCTTGTTCAAAAGTGCTTTCAAGAATGTCACTTGAGGCTCTCAAAATCTGTCAATCTAAAATTCTTTCTCTCTATCTGCCACCTCCACCCTCAAATAAAATATTTATAGTGGTGGAGTAGGTTTAGGATTTTAGAACCCTCAATGGGCCTGGGCAGCATTGGAGGAGGAAGCCTAACCCAACATTATATTCCATTAATTGGAAATCTATTTTATGAGCAATGCTTGTTTGTCTATGATATGAAAGCATATTGGGGAGAAAAATGCTGCTTTTTTGAAGTTATCAAGAGTTAAAAAATTTATACTTGCTGTTGGTGCATATGAAGAGAAAATCTTTAAGAAAAGATCTGAAATACGAGAAAAATATCTACGAAGGCTAATTAGAGATAGTGAGGATGCTGTAAGTAGAAATATATTTGAAAAATGTACATATGCATTCAAATTTTAAAGTATTTAATTCATGTGCTTCCCTGATTTCCATCCAGAAGAGGGACGAAGAGAATGCAACATGTTTCTCAGATCTTGATGAAGAAAATATTTCTTATTGTAGTCTTCCGATGAAGTCTGTTTTGGTCAACAATATTTCAGCTACACATGCTAAAGTAAGTTGATGTTTTGTCAATCAGGAGTTTGTCTTCATTTATTTATTTTTGTTGACACCTTTGATTATTCACAAACATGTATTGATGAAGTTTAATGATGCTGAATTGTTGATAATCTTTTTTCTCCTTATTATCAGATTGAACAGAACACAAAGGATTTGAAAGACGAATTGAAGAAATGTATTAGAGAAAAATGTGACTTGTTTAGGAACGGGGATTTCCTAATAGACAAGGTATATACTACAAATTTAATTAGAATACACTCACGGTATATAAGTTTTTGTATTATCATCTAATTACATAGAAAGTTGTTGATTTTTATAATAATTACTTTAAAAGTCACATCTAAGATGATTTCTTATAGATTACACCAACACCCCACATGAAGAAGATTAAACTCATATATACTTTTGCCCCAAAGGCTTTTTTTAGTTCTTGGTTGATTTTTTTTTAATCCGACTTTTTCTTCCCCTGATAATTGGATATGAAGCGTCCTTATTTTTCAATTGGATACAAATTAGTAAGTGCTGTTGCCATTTATTTCAGGTAAAATTGGGAACACCTGGTTACAAAGAAAGCTATTATAAAGCAAAGTTTTCTGTGGAGGGACCTACTGACATTGAGTGCAAAAGAAAAGAAATAGTATGTGTTTCTTCACACAACTTTGCCAGCTGCTGTCATGTTTGGTTTTGTTCTTTTCCCCTCTCATTAGACATGCACTAGCAGAGTACCTTTTGCTAGTCAACTTTCAATGGTGGCGGTGATAGATTGCAATTTAATTGTAGGTCCAGAAGTATAGGGAAGGTTTGGTGTGGTTTCTTCAATACTATTTTTCATCAGTTGCTTCGTGGACATGGTAAGCCAATATGGTTTAATATTTCACTTGAACTTTCATGTGTAATACATTATATAAGTACGGAAATCTGAAAATGTGAAATGAACACTTCAGTGTACAGGTTTATCCATTCCACTATGGTCCATTTGCTTCTGACTTAAAAGGCATGGGTCAGGTGAGAGTAAAATTTGAAAAAGGTGTCCCATTTTTACCACTTGATCAACTTTTTAAGTGTTCTTCCCCCTGCAAGGTAACTTTCTTATGTTCTCCTATTTTCCAATTTCAACCCATTTGATACCATAAACTTTGAATTTAATATAGATTTCTTTTACCATGTTAAAATTATCTGATTATACTCCTGTGTAGTGCTCATGCACTTCCAAAAGCCTATGCGCAATTGATGCTAGATGGGAAATCTAGAATATTTGACTTTTATCCTTAAGGTAAGCTGTTTTATCTTGTTTGACGTATTTTATTCAAATTTTGGTTCTCTGTACTTGTTTTCTAGTTCTTATTCTATTTTTTGTTTTGTAGATTTTGAAGTTGATACTGAAGGAAAGCGCTTCATGTGGCAGGTTATCTCACTCGGCAACAACCTAGTAGTATTTTTTTTTCTTTGTTCATACAATACAATATATTTTGATGGAAACAAATGTTGTGCCTTTCATCTAGGGAATCTGCATACTTTCATGGATTGATGATAAACGGCTTGTGGCTGAAACCAGAGAACTCAAAAATGAATTATCTGTATGAATTACTAACATTGCACCATAGCACAACACAAATGTTTTTAATACTAAAGTTGTCAATGTTTTCTTAATGTCCTCTAAATCTCCTATTGTGTTTTATAGGAAAATGAGGCCATAAGAAATTCAGTGAAAGCTGATAGCTTGTTTGTTAGAAGTGCTAGTGAATTAGCCGAGAAATTTGGTTCTCTTTCTCTAGACCCAAATCCGCCATGCAAATTAGAAACAATATAAGGTTGGAGTACAGTGATTGATTTTTGTTGTTAACAATACACTCTTTAACACGTTTTTATTAACATTCTTTATTATTAGTTAATTTTTTTGAAAATTATAAATATTGGTGGTTAAAAAGTGGGACTTACAGAGTTGTGATTTTAATAAATTTCATCCAATTCAATGAAAGAGTGTCTTTAAAAGAATGTGTTAGAAAATGTGTTGTTAGTATTTTTCAATAATAATTTTACCCTGTCTTTTCTTCTGCCTGTTTCTTCTTTGATGGTAGCCTTGCATTTACTTTTTTGTGTTGGAAATAACACAGTTCAATTTTTCCTTTGCTTTGTGTTCTTATACTTTTAGCAATGACGACATTGGGGGTAACATAAGTCTTTGTGACGAGTTCATTGAGAACCCTTGCTTGGACATTTGCAACAACAAAAAAGAAGATAGTGTCTTGTATGCTATTAGAAAATAGAAATATACCTTTCATTTTCATAATTAGCATTCAACTTCAGACAACTGCATATAATTTTGATATTGGTTTTTGTTTCAGATGTTTCTATTACGAGCTTCCGGCTGGTAGTAATTATATTCCTTTACTTTCGGATGTGAAGCTTCCAGAGAAGGTAAAAAAACTCAATTGTTTCTTTAAACAACTTTATGATCAAGAACACTATATGATAACTTTATGTAACATAGTTCCTTCCTGAAAATCATTCCAAATTTTTTGTAGACAATCTTGTTGGAGTTTTTGTTTAAACTTCATGGGTTATGAATAAGAGACGGTTAACAATTCAAAATAATAACTACTACTAACCGCTCTTGGGAAATGTTAGAAAAATAACTACTCCCAACCACTCCGATAACCAACGGTTACGATGGTTCATCGCCAAGAGTTACGATGGTTTATTGACAACTCTTTAACAGGGTTGTTTGTTGTCTATAAATAGACACAAAGATACTCAGAAAATAAAAAGTAGAAAACTGATAGAGTTTTGATAGTTAATCTTTTCTGATAGTCTCGCTTAGACACTAGTGCATTTTCATATCACATAACTCTGTGATTCCTCAAGCATTAGCTTTGTTCATTTGGACTGTTGGTTTGAAGTGCCATCAATCTTCAGACGTTGATCCGTTCTATCCTGGGAGACAATTGTTCATCAATCTTTGGCATCAATTGGAGGGAACAAATTGTCTTAAGGAGACAACATTGTTGGGCTCGGATCCTTTCATCTCTTTGCATATGTGTCTGATTCATACTTATCATACAGGTTCTATTTAAATTGGTTTTTGTACAGTTGTAGTAGATTATATTGTTTCTCTTGATTACTCAGATTCTGACTCTTGTGCAATTGGATATATTCCAATTCTAAATTAATTAATAGTTCCAACAATCTTAAGACAATTTGCTTTGAATCTGGGTTCAGTATATTCTATCTTTGTGAATTATATACTGTTGTCTACTCTCTGTACTTTGAACGATTAATTTGTGTGATTAATCAGTGTTTCTGTTTGATCTGTGTGATTAATCAGTGTTTCTGTACTTTTCAAAATTACCTTTTTCTTTTGTTGATAGATCAACTGAATTGTTAGATTTAATACATATTGATATATGTGATATGACATCTGTACCATCTAGGGGTAATAAAAAATATTTTATTACTTTTATTGATGATTGCAGTAGATATTGTTATGTTTATTTATTTAATAGTAAGGATGAAGCGCTTGTGACTTTTAGACAATATCAAAATGAAGTTGAAAATCAACTTAACAAGAAAATTAAGGTTATAAGGAGCGATCGTGGGGGAGAATATGATGGTCCCTTCGAGGAATTCTGTATAGAATCTGGGGTTATACATCAGACGACTGCTCCTTATGCACCGCAATTAAATGGGATTGCAGAAAGGAAAAATCAGACATTAAAAGAAATGATGAACGCTATGTTAATCACGTCCGGTTTACCACAGAACTTGTGGGGGGAAACCATTTTGACCGCAAACTATATTATTAATAGAGTTCCTCACAAAAAGACAAAGAGCATACCATACGAAGTATGGAAAGGAAAACAACCATCCTTGAAGTACTTGAAAGTGTGGGGGTGCTTGACTAAGAACGTCTTTCATAACGGCAAGTCTAGCCATATACGTCGTAGACATGATACCGTTAGACAACTACTCTCAAATGGAATCGTCTCAA